>SJYA01002872.1:421707-522216 GCA_006410615.1 Neotragus moschatus
CACACATATATGTATGTATGTAAAACTTTAAAACAAAATTAAATTCAAGCCACAGGACTGGAAAAGGTCACTTTTCATTCCAATCCCAAAGAAAGGCAATGCCAAATAATGTTCAAACTACTGCACAATTATACTCATCTCACATGCTAGTAAAGTAATGCTCAAAATTCTCCAAGCCAGGCTTCAACAGTATGTGAACCATGGACTTCCAGATATTCAAGCTGGATTTAGAAAAGGCGGAGGAACCAGGGATCAAATTGCCAACATTTGTTGGATCATCAAAAAAGCAAGAGTTCCAGAAAAACATCTATTTCTGCTTTATTGACTATGTCAAAGCTTTTGTGTGTGGATCACAACAAACTGTGGAAAATTCTTAAAGAGATTGGACTATCAGACCACCTGACCTGCCTCCTGAGAAATCTGTATGCAGGTCAAGAAGTAACAGTTGGAACTGGATGTGGAACAACAGACTGGTTTCAAATCAGGAAAGGAGTACATCAAGGCTGTATACTGTTACCCTGCTTATTTAACTTATATGCAGAATACATCATGTGAAAAGCCAGACTGGATGAAGCACAAGCTGGAATCCAGATTGCTGGGAGAAATATCAAACATCTCAGATCTGTAGATGACACCACCCTTATGGCAGAAAGTGAAGAGGAGCTAAAAAGCCTCTTGATGAAAGTGAAAGAGGAGAGTGAAAAAGCTGGCTTAAAAGTCAACATTCAGAAAATTAATATCATGGCATCTGNGGAGAAATATCAATAACCTCAGATATGCAGATGACACCACCCTTATGGCAGAAAGTGAAGAGGAACTAAAAAGCCTCTTGATGAAAGTGAAAGAGGAGAGTGAAAAAGCTGGCTTAAAAGTCAACATTCAGAAAATTAATATCATGGCATCTGGCTCCATCACTTCATGGCAAGTGGATGGGGAAATAGCGGAAACAGTGACAGACTTTATATTTGTGGGCTCCAAAATCATTGCAGATGGTGCAATTAAAAGACACCTGCTCTTTAGAAGAAAAGCTATGACCAACCTAGACAGCATATTAAAAAGCAGAGACATTACTTTGCCAACAAATGTCTGTCTAGTCAAAGCTATGGTTTTTCCAGTAGTCATGTATGGATGTGAGAGTTGAACTATAAAGAAAATTGAGCGCCAAAGAATTGATGCTTTTGAACTGCAATATTGGAGAAGACTCTTGAGAGTCCCTTGGACTTCAAGGAGATCAAGCCAGTGTATCCCAAAGGAAATCAGTCCTGAATATTCATTGGAAGGACTGATGTTGAAGCTGAAATTTCAATAGTTTGGACACCTGATGCAAAAAACTGACTCACTGGAAAGATCCTGATGCTGGGAAAGATTGAAGGCAGGAGGAGAAGGGGACGACAGAGAATGAGATGGCTGACGATGAGATGGTTGTATGGCATCACTGACTCGATGGACATGAGTTTGAGCAAGCTCTGAGAGTCGGTGATGGACAGGGAAGACTGATGTGCTGCAGTCCATGGGGTCTCAGAGTTGGACCTGACTGAGCAACTGAATTGAACTGAACCAAATATATGTAACTTTAATATAAAAATAAATATTGTAAAAAACTTGGCTCAAAATTTATTTTATACCTGAATTGCCTAAGCACCCAAAGACAAAGCATATATTTTTTCTAAGTCCCAGTTGCATGACCTGTAATACAAGAATAATAATAAGAAAAACATTACAATATTATTGTGAAGGTTAAAAATTTTAACACATGAAAAACTTTCATCAGTAAAGTTCAACAACACAAACCTTACTAAGATCCTCAATTTGTTGTATTGATTATAAATTTAAGAAGTAGTACTGGTGCTTATTTATAGAATTATATACGCTTATCAACACTGACTATTTTTGTGTTTGTAAAGTAGTTGCACTTTGTTATTGAATGACTCTAACTTTTCATATTTCTTCAAGACACTGAAATACATTCTAATGGGATAAAATGGCTTTCATGTGACTAAGGAAAAAGATATTTGAGGAAAGTGCCTCTACTTTTTAGTTTAATTCTTGTTGACACATAAGAAAGCTACTACAGTAAGTTTTCTGGCAAAGGAGAGCTAGCTGTGAGAGGAACTTGATTCTGGGAGAGGAAAGGACAGTTAGTCATGGAGAAAAAGAATAAGGGACAGTTGGTTTCTGGTTCTGTGGGGGAAGAACATGGAAGTCACCAAATCACCCAAACAAGTAGAAAGCTGAACAGACTGACAAATGAACAACTCTTCTTGAATCGATGTGAAAGAGATCACAGGGCAAACTTCTCCCCCAAGAGTAGAAAGGCACATACAGGGAGCTGCACAGAGACTATGAATTTTGAAGATATTTAAAGTTGAACGTTTATCTTACACTGTTTGCTGTCATATCTGACACTGTGAGACTCCATGGACTGTACCCGGCCAGGCTCCTCTGTTCATGGTATTTCCCAGGCAAGGACACTAGAGTGGGTTGCCATTTTCTTCCCCAGGGGAGCTTCCCAACCCAGGGATTGAACTTATGTCCCCTGCATTGGCAGGTGGGTTCTTCCCCACTGAGCCCCCAGGGAAGCTATCTTTAATTATGAAATCAGAACTATATTTATTGATAGGAGCACTTATTTTTCTAAATGAAAGTAGCCTGCATTATTACAGTAATTCTACCTCAATTTTCTGGCACAGAGTTTTTAAAACTAGTTTGTTTGGAGTACTGTTGCTTTACAATGTTAAGTTAGTTTCTACTGTGTAGCATGAGAACTTCTGTGGAAGTCCAGGAGTCAAGATTTGGTGCATTCCAGTGTAGGGGCAGGGGTTCCATCCCTGGAAGTGGAACTGTGACTCCACATGCTGTTGGGCACAGCCAAAAAATGAATAAATTAATAAATAAAAATAAGTTACTATTTAAAACAAGTTGTTGGGCTTCATCTTACTAACCGTTTCCAGAAAATTGCACTTTTTAATAATTCTGAAATATTTTAGTTTATCTGATAAAAATCTCTACTTGTGATAAAATAATGATATATCATTTCTAATTTAAGCATGATTGAAACTTAGGTTAAAATATTAAAAATGTCTATTATATATAAACACTTTCTCAAAATTCCCTATTATTTGGGAATTGTAATTTCTCCTAATTTGTATTTTGCTATGTTATTAATCAAATTAAAACAATGATTTCATAGAAATATTGATATGTCATCTAAGAAGCATATAGTTCTTTCCAACAGGCTTAGCAGTAACATTCATTTAAATAATTTATTTCAACCCTAATCTGGAGAATATATTTTACTATAAACTTGAAATTTAATATTTATATAATATTTAATCTACACTTTAATTAGTAACGTCAATATTCTATTTGATATATTCTAACCACTCATGTAGATAGTGAGACTATTATCTTTGTATACTTTTTTAGTCAAAGATTGATAACATAAGTAACATTATGAATAGAAACTATATTAGTTCATCTATTCAATCCTATTCCTAATAAAGGACTATTCCCTTTAGGGCATCCTTAAGTGTTCAATTTGCTCAGTTTTTAAGTGATTCAGAGTACAAAATCTACAATCCATTCCCTCAAGAGCTCATTCTACTGCCTAATAAATTCTATAGTTATAAAAAATGGTCTTCTATATTTAATGTTTCTTGCAATTGAATTAATTGCATTTTAAATTTTGCACTTGTATACCTATGTATGAATTTTGGCATTTTTTTAACCTTAAGCAAGTTATCTATGTTTTAGCTTCTCCTCTTAATTATCAAATGCTGCTGCTGCTAAATCACTTCAGTTGTGTCCGACTCTCTGCGACCCCATAAGGTGGCAGCCCCCTAGGATCCCCTGTCTCTGGGATTCTCCGGGCAAGAATACTGGAGTGGGTTGCCATTTCCTTCTCCAATGCATGCATGCATGCTAAGTCACTTCAGTCATGTCCGACTCTGTGCGACCCCACGGACAGCAGCCCACGGGGCTCCTCTGTCCACAGGATTCTCTAGGCAAGAACACTGGGGTGGGTTGCCTTTTCCTTCTTCAAGTATCAAATAATTTACTGTAAATCTTTAATCACTTATATTGTTTTAAGGTGAGTTCCCAAACATACCACCAAACTGAGCCATTTTATATACATTGTTTTAATATTCCTCTGTTTCTCTTTTAGAAGGAAAAAACAAGATGCTGTCTTTATAAAACAATTTGGAAATTGTAAATAAATAAATAAAATCATATCCCTGTAATTTTATACTTTTTAATAAATTTGAGAGCACAGTTTGTATTTCTCAGGATATTCATAAGTAGACATTCTCTGCCAATTCAATCTTCCACGAGGCTCTTCAACTGATCAATTCATGTAGCTCCTCAATAAGAATTTATTAAATAACTACTATATTATAATTTTTGTTTTAGCAACTGAGGATATACTAATCAACAGGATGATGGAGAATCTTCATTAGCTGAAATTCAAGTGAGAGGAGCAGAAATTGAATCACTAAATTAATTTACCACCAATTTAATTACAGAAAGTGAGAGTCAAATGACTCCTCTCCCCTTCTGCTGAGGCTCAGTTCCTTCTGACCTCTTCCTACCAGCCGCCTGAGGAAAGAACAACTTAGGCTGTGTTGAGACTGTTTCTTTGCAGGATCTTCCAGGCAGCATTCAAATCCTATTTTCCTTTCTGATTTCTCAGAGGCATTAGGTTTGCTGCTGCTGCTGCTGCTAAGTCACTTCAGTCATGTCTGACTCTGTGTGACCCCATAGATGGTAGCCCACTGGGCTCCCCCATCCCTGGGATTCTCCAGGCAAGAATACTGGAGTGGGTTGCCATTTGCTGTAACTTCTAATTCTAGATGCATCACTTGTGATTTTTTTATATTGACCCTTACTATTATCAATGTTCTAGTCTTTTGAATCACAAAAAACATCAGAAGATCATAATTATGCATGTCCCCAGAAAGAAACATACTCATAGAGAGTGGTCCAATGTGATTATATCTAGAGCTTCCCAAGTGGCTCAGTGGTAAAGAATCTGCCTACCAAGGAAGGAGATGGAGGAGATGTGGGTTCAATCCCTGGGCTGGAAAGATCCCCTGGAGAACAAATGGCAAACCCACTGCAGTATTCTTGCCTGGAGAGTCCCATGGACAGAGGAGCCTGGTAGGCTACAATCCATGGGGTTGCAAAGGGTCAAACAGGACTTAGTGACTGAGAACATATATAGTTCATAAAGAGCTAATTCTTCCCTCTCCATATGTTTTAAACACACATTAACAAGAGATCACACTAATATTTATCAGGATGTTGTTTTTCTCATCTCGTACACCACCAAAATTAATTTATAAAATAAAGAGTTCAGAGGATGAATTTCCATAACTCTTGACTTCTGCAGAGAATACTTAGATATATCGATAACTTTCATACGATTTTAAGGAGACAGTTCTTCTCATGAGACAGCAAGATTCCTGAAAGAATTATTTTTCACCTGAGCTGTTTAGAAATACTAAGTGGATTTATATCGTATTCCTTGGCAATAAATGGATTACAGTTTTCTGTAAAGGTAGGGTATTACAGAATCCAGCTGTGTGTGCTTAGTCACTCAGTCGTGTCCAACTCTTTGCGAGCCCATGTACTGCAGCTTGCCAGGCTCCTCTGTCCATGGGGATTCTCCATGCAACAATATTGGAATGGGTTGTCATGCCCTTCTTCAGGGACCTTCTCAACCCAGGGATCAAACCCAGGTCTCCTACATTGCAGGTGGTTCAGTTGGATTCTTTACCAACTGAGCCACCCAGAAAGCCCTATAGAAGTAGCTCAGTCTTGTCCGACTGTTTGCAGTCCTATGGGCTATACAGTCTAGGGAATTCTCCAGGCCAGAATACTGGAGGGAGTAGCCTTTCTCTTCTCCAAGGGATCTTCCCAACCCAGGGATTGAACCCAGGTCTCCCACATTGCAGACGAATTCTTTACCAGCTGAGCCACAAGGGAAGCCCAAAGGGATCTAAGTAGTCATTTACTATACATTGTTGATAATCTAGAGATATCATGAAGGGTGTCTCCTCTCAAGAGGAGGTTAAGTGGGAAACACCATACTGCTTTCCATTCTATATACTTGCTATTTCACTAAATTTATTTAGGATACATGTCCTCTTCTTTTAAAACAAATAGGGCATATAATTTTAACCATATTTTGTACTAAACTTGTAAGCAGATTAATTTTATAGAGTTTTCCTGCTGTAGGTTCCTCCACAAAATAAATAGGGTGAGACTCTACCCTAAATATTTTTGCTTTACACAAGTATTTATTGTGGTCCAGCCCATTTATAATAGCTACTCTCTAGGTGCTGGGCATAAGTCAGAGTATAAAATATACAGGATTACTTTTATCATGAAAAATACATTCTAGTGCAGAGAGAGAGACAATCTAAAAAGTATTTAAAACATAGGTTGTTTAAAATATATCAGCCTTCTCTGTTTTGGCAGATTTTGTTTCAGAAAGAATAACAGCAAACAAATAAAAAACAAAGAAAAAAAAAAGAAGAAATCTCAGCAGCTGATATTAACAAAATTATATTTATTTCCTTACTGACATGTTAGGTTAAAGGGGCTTTCCCTCTTTGAAACAGAGGGTTCTCAGGGCAGAGAAAAATGATTAACAGTGGAACTGTAAGTTTGCTCTTATAGCTTTCTACTTGTGCTGGCTTCCCAAGCGGCACAATAGGAAAGAATCCACCTGCCAATGCAGGAGACATAAGAGACACAGGTAAGAACCCTGGGCTGAGATGATCACCTGAGGAGGGCACGGCAACCCACTCCAGCATTATGCCTGGAAAATCCCATGGACAAAAGACCCTGGTGGGCTACAGTCCATGGGGTTGCAGAATAGAACATGCCTGAATGACTGAGCAAGCACACCTGTCATGTAAATTATATTTCATTTTTGTCCTTAACATCCTCATTGAGAAAGATGTGGCCACAGTGATTATGGTTTAAAATAATAAACATTTTCTTCAAAGAAGATTCATAATTTAAGTCGAAACTTATTAAAACATTTTTCCAAGGAAACTTACTCTACAGAGAATGGTGATGGCCACACATAATCTCTTTCCCAGGAAAAATATCAAGACCACATCACATCCCTGAAAATCTCGTGGAGCTACAGATCTGGCCCCTAGATAGTGAACCAGAGGAACACTGCATACATCAACAGGCAGAGCATCTAAAATGTCTTCTTGTTCAATTTCCTTCACTCTCTCTCTCTCTCCATCTCTCCCGTTCTCCTCATCATATGAATTTTCTAGTGGAAAAATCAGGGCCTCCAAGGGGCAGATAAACCACAGGATGGATGGAAAATAAGCCTCATTTATCCTTCACCAACATAAGAGGAGAAATGAAACTTTGCTGTACTAAGCTGCTAAAAATGGTTGGGGGGGAGGGAGCAGTTGTTACAGTAGCTGGTGTATTACACCAGTTACAATGAATAATAAATCTTTCATATTACATTTTACACTGAATATTTCTTCCTAAAATATATATACAGATATTTCTAAAATAACACAACTGCTTGAAAAGAAAAATGAAGGTGTTAGTAACTCCATCATGTCTGACTATGCAACCCCACAGACTGTAGCCCACCAAGCTCCTCTGTCCGTGAAATCCTCCAGGCAGGAGTACTAGAGTGGGTTGCTATTTCCTTCTCCAAACATAATTGTTTAGTTTAAATTAATTCACTCGAGGGAAAATAATGCTGATGTTCCCTTTCATTTTTTTTGGCACTAAAAAGTAAAATCCTTATCAAAGTATTATAATTTGAAAATATAAAACAGAGTAAGATAGACAAAAACCAAAATAGCAGATTTGCTAGGAACAAGTCAATTTGCACAAGGGTACAAAATTAAGTGAAGTAGTTCTAAATGTGGTGTAAGATAGCAGTCAGTAATTGTAAACAGATCTATGTGTGACATGTATAATTTTTTTTTTTTTTTGGGATATGCAATTTCCCTTAAGCACAGCTGTATGGATTCTTGTGTTGCTGAGATCGGGAGAATGCTTTGGCAGTCCCAATATGTTGGCCTCTCTGCTGTCATTTTCGGTAATAAAATAAAATGATTTTCTTTTTCCACTAAACTCTTAATTGCCCCCTGAGGAGCAAAGTGTCAGCAAAGATTCCTACCAAATCTTGTATAATGATTAAAAATGGAGAAACCAAGGCTAAAGAAAAGGTCAGTGTATAATCTCTTCTTATTGAAACAAAAACACTTAAGGGAAGTGCTCTATCTTTGGTGAATCTCAGTGATTTTTTTCAGTTCTGAAGATATTCAATTTCATCACACTGAATTAAATGTTATGTTTAGGAGCTTTCTCTCGTCAACAGCAAGGAGGTAAGCATTTCTGATTTTACGTTTGTTTTTTTCTCACAAAAATTAACTTTTAAATAATTGTACTTTCCTTTGTGAAGGACTAAAGAAATATGAGTTTCCACAGTAAAGAGCATTTTCCCCCCTTTTTTTAGCTGCAGAAAATAAAGAATAAGGCCTATCCTGCTTTTTGAATTTAGAAGCTCACATTTTACTATTATGGTATAAATACATTCACTTTCCCTTTAATATCTAGAAAATGTTCTCTATGGCAAGAAATGCAATTAACATTGAATTACATTTGTGACAGTCCGTAGGGGCTTCCCTGATAGCTCAGCTGGTAAAGAATCCACCTGCAATGCAGGAGACTCCGGTTTGATTCCTGGGTTGGGAAGATCCCATGGAGAAGGGAAAGGCTACCCACTCCAATATTCTGGCCTGGAGAATTCCATGAACTGTATAGCCCATGGGGTCACAAAGACTTGGACACCACTAAGTGACTTTCACTTTCACTGTAGGAAAAGAAACCAGATATATTTTATTTATGTAAATCTCAGTATTAACAGAAGGATCATTGCATGATTAAGCAATTGTAGAGAGTGACTTAAATATTAATTATGATGATGACAATAATAATCGCCAATTTAGTTATTGGATCTGAGAGCAGTGATAAGGCCTGTGCAATAAACTGTTTTGCCTGTATTTAACTAACTTAGCCCCTCAAAACTTTTGTGGATAAAGCAACTACACTCCAATAAAAATTTCAAAATAAAAGTGCAACAAACCTTTTGTGGATATTTTCCATTATTACTCCATAAATTTTTTAGACATAACATCAACAAGCTGAGGTCTAAACTCACATACACAGTTTAAAATAATTCAATGAAATCAGATTTTTAAAATACAGAGCTTTTTTTAATTTTATTTTACTTTACAATACTGTATTGATTTTGCTATATAGCAACATGAAGTACATGTGTTCCCAATCCTGAACCCCCCTCCCACCTCCCTCCCCATACCAATCCTCTGGGTCATCCCAGCCCCAAGCATCCTGTATCCTGCATCGAACCTAGACTGGAGATTCGTTTCTTATATGATATTATACATTTTTCAATGCCATTCTCCCAAATCATCCCACCCTCCCCTCTCTCACAGAGTCCAAAAGACTGTTCTATATATCTGTGTCTCTTTTGCTGTCTCACATACAGCATTATCGTTACCAGCTATTTTAAAAAGTTAACAAAATCTGTCTCGAAGAATATTTGCCTTGGAGCTGTGTGTGCTTTGGGTGTTATAAAGTATATCTAAGGTAACTTATTTTTAAAAAGTGATGAATGGAAAATAATTGCAGAAAGGATTTTACATTAATGGTAGCATTTTACAATATTCTGCAACCTTGCAATCCTGTTATTTTAGGGTTAGCATTCTTAAATCTGAAATTTCTTTAAAATTTGATATGAAATTTAGTAAGATAATTATATTTAAACTGCCTTACTTTAATTCTCTTAGGTGTAATGATTATTTGATTTGACTGGGAAAAATAAACTGTTATACAAAGTTTTGGGTAATAACCACACAAGGGATTTGTCTAAGGAAACTGTTCAAAAGAACGTGCTTACAATTTGATTTGTTTAAGCAGTGTGAGAATAATTTTTAGTCAAAACACTTCATTTGCAGCAGTACTTTCAAGAGGCCTAATGTTACAAAAAGCTATCTAATAATATGTGTGTACTTTTCATAGTTTAAACTAGAATGGAAAAATTATACTATTAAATTGAATAATATGTGTTGAGTTATGAAATTTGTCTTTTAAAACAGAGTTCAGTTTTCTTCTCTTGACCTGATACACTTCATGATGTTTTACTTACTGTGAACATTTAAACATCTGTAAACCCTAAATATATACCCAACTTAATATTATGTAAATAATATACAAATATACAGTGAGAGACTTTATTTTGGGGGGCTCCAAAATCACTTCAGGTGGTGATTGCAGCCATAAAATTAAGATGCTTGTTCCTTGGAAGAAAAGTTATGACCTACTTAGATAGTATTACAGACATTATTTTACCAACAAAGGTCCATCTAGTCAAGGCTATGGTTTCTTCAGTACTTATGTATGGATGTGAGAGTTGGACTACTAAGAAAGCTGAGTGCTGAAGTATTGATGACTTTGAACTGTGGTGTTGGAGAAGACCATTGAGAGTCCCTTGGACTGCAAGGATATCCACCCAGTTAATCCTAAAGAAAATCAGTCCTGAATATTTATTGGAAGGACTGATGCTGAAGCTGAAACTCCAATACTTTTGGCCACCTGATGTGAAGAACTGACTCACTGGAAAAGACCCTGAAGCTGGGAAAGATTGAAGGCAGGAGGAGAAGGGAACATCAGAGGATGAGATGGTTGGATGGCATCACCAACTCAATGGACATAAGTTTGAGCAAGCTCCTGGAAATTAGTGATGGACAGGGAAGCCTGGCATGCTGCAGTCAACAGGGTCACAGAGAGTCATACAACTGAGTGAACTGACTGAAATATATTTGTATATATAATCTATACAAATAGATTATACTATTAAGATCATTCTGTAATATTTATTTTAAATATTTATTTCAAATGTTAGCATATTAATTCAATAGTTTATAAACATATCAATGACTACATAGTTTTTTGAATGATTTAGCAGTTTTTGAATAAATTGTTTAGCAAATTTCCTCTTGTTTGATATTTGATGATGGGGGGTAAAATCTGAGACATATCTCTATGCTAAGAAAAATACACTTTAGGAAATGCTTGATGGTAAAATATGTTGTTGAGATACTATGATATCTAAGATGAATTGAATGACTGGAATCATATCATCCTTTTCTATTTTATTTGATAGGGTCCAGAGGAAGTTTTATTTGAAAATGACATGAAATGTCATTTTTTTTGCTATTTTCATTCCCTTCTTTAAAATTCTCTTACCATTGGGAAGGCCTATCATTTCAGGAAAAGCCTGAGGTTGAAGTTAATGATTTCTTGAATGCCAGATTGAGTTTAGTCTTCAAAATATAGTTTCTTTTTTCAATGGAAATGCATACTTACATTAGTCACATAAAATTATTACTATAGTCTTCAGTTATTTATTTGTTTTGATGGGTCACATTAAGTAGTGATTACCAAACACCCTAGAGAATTTTATCTCTAAAAATCCTTATTTGCTTCATAGATGTTTATTTCTTTTTAATTTTAAAATATCTCACATTTATTCTGATAAAAAATCTTGTGAATAAGTGCAGAATATTACCATTAAAATTTCTTACATGTCTATGAATGTCATCAAAAATGGTTATGAACAAAACTGTGATGAAAATCTAATACAGCAGTTTATTGAATTTTGAAATCATAGGATGAAAAATTCTCCAATGAAATTAATAGAATAATTGAATTTTGAAATCACAGGATGAAAAATTCTCCAATGAAATTAATGGAATAATTTCATTGTGATAGTCAATATAATAGATGTTGCCTATGTGAGTTGTCTAGTTTGCATTCACAGCTCACAAGCATATCAGATTCATTTGGGGGAGATTCTTCTCTCTGATTTTGGTTGGTATTTAAAGAGCATTAAACTCACTTGCTCTCATTTCTGTATGGAATCACAGGAACACCAAATTCTTCCTCTCCAGGATTCCTTGTGAAGTGAGTGGTGGGCATGACCACAGCTCTACCCTACACACATCTCCCAGGGCTCTGAGTTTTGAGTAAGTGGTTGAGCATAGGGCAACTCACTCCTGCCTCTTAGCAGTGTCTGTGGCAGCAAGTTCCAGCATGTACTTGGTCATTTCAGTCGTGTCTGACTTTCTGCAACCCTATGGACTGTAGCCCACCAGGCTCCTCTGTCCATGAAATTCTCCAGGCAAGAATACTGAAGGGGGTTGCCATTTCCTTCTCCAGGGGACCTTCTTCCCAACCCAGTGATCAAACCCAAGTCTCTGGCATTGCAGGCATATTCGTTACCAATTGAGTCACCAAAGAAGCCCCTGAACTTGTATTATCCCTGCCCTAATTGCAGAGTAGGAAAAAGAAACAAACATCTAAGTAATTAAGTGAAAATTAATATGGTAGGCATCATGATAGTTGTGCTTCCCTGGTGACTCAGATGATAAAGACTCTGCCCGCAGTGCAGGAGACATGGGTTCAATCCCTAGGTTGGGAAGATCCCCTGGAGAAGGAAGTGGCAACCCACTCCAGTATTCTTGCCTGGAGAATCCCAATGGACAGAGGAGTCTGACAGGCTACAGTCCATGGAGTCACAAAGAGACTCGACTGAGGGGTCTAAGCACACATGGTAGTTGTTGGGCGTGGGGAGAGTTTTATAAAGGCAATGATCAGTCCTTATGGATCATGGACAGGAAAGGATTTACAGCAAAAAATGACCTGTTAACGCTAAAGAATGTGAAGTGTTTTTCAGGTATCAAACTAAGGGAGCTATCTGAGAAAGAAGTAACACCTTGACATAATATGTAAGCAGTAAAGCAAATTGCTGTATGTTGGATGAGGAATTCTGTAATCGTGGATTTAGATTAGAGTAAAATTTACATGAAAACAGCTTGTAAACAAGGTTACATAAATGGACAAAGGACAGATCTTGGAAAATATGAGATGTCATGATAAGAATTTAGATTATTTTTTTTTTTGCTATATTCAATAAGAATATGTTGATGGCTTTTAAAGTCCACACTAACAGAATCAATTAGGACTTTTGGAGGATCTTTATTGATTACAAATTATAATAGTATACTGAAAAGAGAATAAAATTTTAAATAATCTTAGCAATGGTAGCTAATACTATATATGATGCTTTCAACTAGAAATTCTAAAAAAATCAAATATAGAGCCTGCCCTGGAAGTTAGGGGCTTTTAAACTGTGAGTAATGTTGCTTAATATGTAGATTGTTGGCTCTTTCTGCGCTTGTGGAGGTCTCTCTTGGCAAAAGGATTGTGTAGATAAAATCTCTCTTGACACTGTTTTCATCTTGGGTTCTCTCAAGTGCCCTTTCCTGGATGAGCTCCTTTTTAGAATCCATTCTTAGTTACATGGCATCTACCAGCTTTATCCACATCTGCCTGTGAGCCCAGTGTCAGCATTCTCCTGTCCACCTGTTTATCCTTTAGTGACAGCAAAAAGTTAAAAAAAAAAAAAAAAACTCAATTAAGTTAACAGTAAATGGGATGTAACATAGTTCCCAATCTGGGTTTTCTGTATTTTAATAGCTATTGACTGTATTTGCATTACTAACCTGAAAGGAAGCATTAATTGTTGAAATTTCAGGTGCAGCAGATAAACTGTGACCCAATTAATGAGAACTTGTGAGCACAAATTCAGAAAGCTGACTGATCCCCAATTTTTGTCTCTTTGTTTATGACTCTTCCATTTCCTGAGAAGTATGATTCTTTATTCTTTACTGAGGCTAAAGAAATTTCTTCATATATTTCAGTATGTGTCATGGTTATTTTCCTGACACGGCATGGCAGACAGAATGACAAGAACTGAAAGAAGAGATACGATAAAATAGAATTTGGGAAAGAAGAGCTATCAGGGTGCTGGAAACAACATGAAAATTTCCCTCCATTGGTCTCTTTGTTCTTTGGGATTTATTTTTTTAACTCTTTCTATGTTTGTTGTAGGAAAAGAGCTAATTATGCAAAAAGGGAATTGAAAATATAATTAAAAACCTGGGATCCATGATTAAAAAAGGTAATTGCTGTGTGTACCCATCTCTCTTCCTTCAAGTTTTCTTGCGGTTTTTGTTATCATTGTTCAGTTGCTAAGTCGTGTCTAACTCATGACTTTAATCAACACTCAAATGAGCAGCTTTACTATCAGTAAATCCTCCATTGTTTATTCCCTGCAGATGTAGTCTGTGTCATCAATAGGCAGAATAAAAATAATGCTTATGATGGAAAAAGTAATCTGCTATGATTTTAGAGAACGAAAGCATTTTTGGTTGACATCACGATACCAGCATATAATATTTTGGTGTGTTTTTCAATAAGAACTGTATTATGTATTGCTGCAAATCACTATGGTATTGTCTGATAGGTTCACTGTAACACTATTATACCTTATCAGTTCACCTGGATGATCTTAGATTCATGACTGATGATCTGATTAAAATAGAAGAAAAGATATCATTAAAGATCTAGATAAACTTTGTGCTACAGAACAATAATTCAACATCATTAGGTCTTTTATGATTTTGTTGCCTTTCATTTGTTATTCACTTCTGTCAAACAGAATCAAATAGAGCATTTTCAGCCGAGTTACAAAGGAAAGAAGAATTTAAAAAACATAAGTATAGGGTTTCATTAAGAGATTTTAGGACTCTTTGGAACTGAAGAATCCTAGATTTTCTTTCTTTTTAAATGTACATTTCCTGTTTTGATAACCAACCTACAACTTAAAAAAAAAGGGCATTTTAATCAATTGATACGTTATATATTTTCTTTAGATGTGTTGTCATAGCTGTTCATAATTTTAAGTGTTACATTTAGGCCTAAACTATGCATATTTACTGAGAATCAGTCCTAGGAGGAAGTATCTAGACTTACTTGGAACTAACAGCTCTCTTCTCAATTTGCCAAATATATGATCCCAGGTGGTCCGGTGGTAAAGAATATGTCTGCAGTGCAGGAGATCTGGGTTCAATCCTTTCCTCCAGGAAAGATCCCCTGGAGTAGGAAATGGCAACCCCCTCCAGTATTCTCGCCTGGAGAATTCCATGGACAGAGTAGCCTGGCAGGATACAGTCCATAGGGTCACGAAAGAGTCAGACACGACTGAGCGACTGTGCACAAATGATCCAGTTATCCTTCTTTACATCTGAAGTTTTATTTTCAAAAATGTTTGGTTTAAAAATTTATCCATATCTGAAATTCCATTAGGTTCAAAATGAGATTTTACTATATAAAGGTCTCTACGTTTCTGAACTCTTTACAGCAATGCCACTAAGCCTTGGAGAGCACATATTCCCAAAGTTAGAACAGCTTTTTAAGTCAGAATTTTATTTTGTGTTAATGTGACTCTTTCCAAAAATGATTATTATTGTCTGGTGCTCTGCTAAGGGAGAGTGAATTCCTACAAGAGCAAAGCTATTTCTCATTGATCGTTTTATCACTGACATTAACAATGAATGGTACATAACAAATGCCCTATTAATATTTTGTGATTGAATACACAATATTTGCTTTCCTGATTTACCCATGTATTTCAGAAATTCATAAAAGCTTCAGAAGCAATTTTTTTCTAATGAGTGCATAAACCCCTTACTATAATTATCTGCATAACTAGTTCACCTTTGAAACCTCTTCCATTAGGTATCTATTGAAAATATGTGATATATTTTAAATGATTGCTTATAATTTACATATTATTATTTTAGTATATAGATGTAGAGTCTTTCTAGTGCTTTTTTTATTCACACTCATTTATTATATGAAATACAATAAATATTTATAAGTATAGTTCTCACTGATAGGAAATACTGATAAATATCTTTAAGATATTCTTTTATGCAGTCTGTCATATTTAAGATGCAAATACTTTAGGTCCAAGACATACCTGGCAAACAAATAGTGTTTATCTGATCATTCTTTAGCTGAATTTATTAGGATTCAGAATTGGACTACTCTTGAGATTTTCTATCTCTATGACAGCTATTTTCTACCCTGATGTCTCTCAGAATTCACCTGGTCATAGACTTAATTCAGATTTTCATCTTCCTATCATTTCATTGCTGGCTAGACTGACAGATCCATTTTCCGAGACCTGTGCAAATTTGGTGAAATGCACTGACTGGAAGGCCCTGGCATCAGGAAACTTCCAAGCACCTCTGAAGAATTTATCCCATGGGGTCTTCACTGTCATAATTCCCTGAGAGTCTTGCCCACCATGAAGGGGTCAAAGCACAAGATGACAACATTTAAAACAATATTTCAAAGAAAAACAGTTGCTACAATGAAACCCTGGCATGAGTTTCACTAAATCCACTCCCCAGTGGGTTTAGAAGGACAAGTGAGATGCCGCTCTAATCATCCAGGGAAGAGCAATGGTAGCCTGAACTATATGGTGGCTGTGCAGACGCAGAGAAAAGGAGAGGCTTGAGAGCTATTCAGGAGAAGGAATCAACAGAACTCGATGCTCCACTGGTCATGCAGGTTATGGGAGAAAAGAATCAGTGATGGATTCCAGATTTGTGACATATTTCCTATGATTTAATAACACTAAAGGACTAGTGATGTGGCCATGAGGTCTTGAAATATAGTTCATGTGCTTTTATAAAATTCTCTTCACTATAATGTAAGATATAAATATACCATAATATTAATACATATTAATAATATATCATTTATTAATATCATAAATGGACATGTTGGAAACAGGAATACTACTAGATTTTCAGATTATCAAGTCACTGGTCTCCTGAAAGAATTCAGACATTTCCCAAAGACTGAGTGGTAGTCAGGCTATTCTAGAGCAAGTTTAGTCAAGTAATAAAGGTAGTTCATGCTTACTCATTCAGTCATGTCCTACTCCCTGTGACCCCATTGACTGTAGCCTGCCAGGCTTCTCTGTCAGTGGAATTTTTTTCCAGGCAACACCAGAGTAGGTTGCCATGCCTTCCAGGTGATCTTCCTGACCCAGGGATCAAACCCACATCTCTTAAGTTTCCTGCATTGTTGGCAGGTTCTTTACCACTAAAGCCACCTGGGAAGCTCTATCCATAGTACAAAGGAAGACACAATAAACACACAGCTCAAGACACTTTCTACATATTCCTACTTTTATTTATTATGTAGTACATGTATCAGTTTCATGGACAGAGGAGCCTGGTGGGCTACAGTTGATGGGGTCGCAAAGAGTTGGCCACAACTTAGAGACTAGACAACAACAACAAGGATCAATATTAACTGTTATAATATTTTGTTAGCCATATGGAGTCATTACTGCTGCAATTCATTTGGTTTTAAACTTGGATAAAATAGGATAGTATGCGATAGAGTGACAAAATGATTATACTTTTAACAGTTGTATTCATGTTTACCAAGTACTATAGGGGAATGTCATTCTCAAGTAAACACTTAGCCCACTGAAAACTAGGGTAGATGATAAAAATCTACCTACAGTTGCAGAAACCCACTATTAAACTTGCCTGTATCTCTGGTGATTATTAATTATAAACATAACATTCTGGGGGTCAATATAGATTGAACCACACTTCATAATCTATTTAGGTTGAGACACTGACATTTAAATTAAAATCTATACCTGAAATACTACATGACAAAGCATCATTCATATGTGGTATAGCAGGTCTCTTAAGGTGACTCTAGTGATTTCTGGGTAGAGCTGCCTAAAAGATCACTAGCTATCAGTTCTGGAGACAGTACCAATGATGTGTGGCCCTTGAGGACATTAATTAACATTTTTGGATTCCAATTTCTTATGCATGAAAAGAAAACTAATAGTTCTTACCATGTAGGCTGATTGTGAGGCTTTAATTAGCTAACATTTGCAAAGTCCTTCAAAAAACACCAACTTCTTACTAACTACTATAAATTATACCAGGGGTCCCCAACCTCCGAGATCTGATGCCTGATGATCTGAGGGAGAGCTGATGTAATAGTAATAGAAATAAAGTGCACAATAAATGTGATGCACTTAAATTGTCCCCAAATAACTCCCTCCCATCTCCAGTTAGAAAAATTATCTTCCACGTCACCATTTTCTGGTTACAAAACAGATGGCGATTGTTGTATGACACTAACTGATATGTGAAAGATGGATCTTTTTTGGAAGCAAAATAATATTAAAATATTTATATACCATTTGGATGGGTAAATCCATCAGAAGAGAAAGCTAATCTACTTGCTAGAGGTCACCGGACTCTCTGAACAACTACATTTAGCATGTCACAAGGGAAACTGACCTGTGGAGTGAATGAGCAAGTACTGGGGTATCATTAACATTTACATTGGTTTCAGAGAAAGTACAGGAACTCAATGTCATTATTTTTCATTTTCCCTCTCCCACTTTCCAAGGATACTTCTAT
This sequence comes from Neotragus moschatus, assembly GCA_006410615.1. NCBI lineage: Eukaryota > Metazoa > Chordata > Mammalia > Artiodactyla > Bovidae > Neotragus > Neotragus moschatus. The sequence goes on from SJYA01002872.1 coordinate 440,160, forward strand.
TTTGTAATTATTAAGTAGATTTTTGAAGGTAAATCAAGCTATAGTTTGAGATATCTTGAAATGGATATAGAAGCCTATTCAAATAAGTAGTTTTCAATTAAAAGATTATACAGAAATGGAATGAGAGAGAAGAGGGATGAAGGTATTATCTTTAAAAGAATAGCATTGTTGTCAGCCAAAGCCATGTCCCTAAGAAGTTAATGGTGTAGAATACTGTTGTCATATATTGTTTAGAAAAGTTTCTTTTTCTTTGGTATTAATCTCATAGCTAAAGTTTTTCTAATAAAATCATCCTGTTTCCTACCTTACAAAATACAACAAGGATACCAACCACACAAATGGAATATACACTCACACACAGAAGACAGACTGTCCAGATTTACCTAGAGGATGACTGAGGACAGAGTCCCAAATCAATACTTCCCCACCCAAAGGGTCTTCAACATCAAACACATATCACAACCACTTGGCAAAATGTCCCAATGCCTCTCCGTGCTCACAAATGGCCCTCCATGGTAGACACACATCACAACCAGTTGACAAAAGGCCCCAGTGCCTCTCTGTGTTTACAAATGGTCCTTCATGGTAGACACACATCACAACCAGTTGGCAAAATGCCCAAATGATACTGTGTGCTCACAAAATGTCCTCAACATCAAATACAAGTCAAAATACTTTGTGCCCCAAAGAGAAGTCAGCCGGGCGCACACCCGCAGACTTATGTCTTGAAGCTTCCAAAAGAATCTTTTCGTTCTTCCAAGGAAAAAACGTCAGCTGGCAGTCAATGCCGAGTAGGAGAAAAACAGGGAGGATCCTCGAAATAAATGGCTTCGGCAGCTGCTACGAATGTCCCCCCAAATCTCCTTCCCGAGGCCAGCTAGCCAAGAGCAGAGAAGCAAGCAGCAGGGCTCTTCTCAGCCATCTCATAGTATTGTCATGGCCACAGTCCTGTCTGTGAATGCAGGAGACCACGATATCGCGAGAGCAGAGAGGAGCCATGTGAGCGCCAAAAACTGCAACCGGAAGTGGGGTCCAGCGGCTCCGAGCTCTGAAGTCAGTGAAGAGGCAAGGTTGGTGGAAATGAATGTTTGTTTTATTGCAGAGACCCGCAATGAGAGGAGGTAGGGAGGCAGACTCCTGCCCAAAGGCTGACTTTTTTCCACTGACCTTCAGGGAGCAAAAGCTTTTATAGGTAGAGGGAGGGGGCTACGGGAAGTAACAGCACAGTCATCTCTGACAGTAACCTTGAAATTGGCCACGTAGTGGTCTGACCAGCATCATTTTGATTAAGTACCCTTAATCTCCAGTCCCAGAATAAATTTGTTCCCATTTCTTGGAAGCCAGCTTTCAGAATTGTGGCAAGCTTATGTTGTCAGGACAGTCTGGTCATCATGCAGTTATCTTGTTCTACCTGGTGGCCTGTTCTATACGGCAGCTCTCTGGATATGGCTCTGAATATTACCTATAGCCCTTGAAGGGGAACTAAAGGTCCTTGACTATGTTTAATAACCAAACTATTATTATTGACCTGTTGGACTGTTTTCCTTTGTTTCTTCATTTCCTCACTTTTCTGATTCAACTTATTCTTTGGAGAAAGTTCTTCTGCCAGCAAAAGGCAGGCTGAGGACATTGGGGACAAGAACAGTAGGGTCCTGCTCTGTTTCATTATGAGAAACTAAATTCCCTACATAATGTCATCTGACATGATGAAAGTGATTTTGCCAGTTGCTTTTTTCAACTATAATTTTCTGAAAGAGGATTTCACTCATTTATATTTTATTTGAATAAATACCCATTTGAAACTGTCCCAAGTGAAAACTTGCTTTATAAGCCATGTTAAGACTTAGAGAAAAGGTTTTTCAGTGCTTGAGGGAGAGTGTGTTTTAAAACTGTCTCAAAAAACCACACAAGTCAGTGTAGCCAACTGTACTAATCAATAGGCCAGAAATTGTCTCTAAGGTTGGATAGGAAAGAGAGCACCTTCTCTTAACCTGAAAAGCAATCATAGTAGTCAAACTAATCTGGGGAAGACAGAATTAGTGAAGAGAAAGATATTTGAAATGTATTAGTTTTCACCAGGAGAAATAGTCAACAACCTTCAGAAACAGTGACAATGGCAATACCAATATTTATCACTTATCTTTAATTAAAGGTGAGAAAGCAGAGCCACTGAACAGATACCATTAAAACTAGGCATTAAGTAGCAGAGTGAAAATTCAAACCCATGCTCACTCCACAGCTTTTAAGCAATACTCTATTCAAAAGACAGGTGGAGAGATTCTGAACAGACATACATCAACAAGAACAGGAAGATGGTGGGAAAAAAAAGATATCATGTTGGTAAGCTATATGTTGAATAAGAAAGATCCAAAATTGACCCACCCTTCTCTTTTATCTGTGATGTAGTTTTTTAATCATCTGATGTGAGTGAAGATGAGCTGGAAACCATGGGTTCATAGTTGATAGATTTAGCCTGGTTTTATGCTGTCTCTTCAGCAACACTGTTGAAACCCTGTAGACGGGAAAATCAGGCAGCTAGCCTCAATGCAGTTATAAGGTTTAGACCCAGGCATCATAGTGGAAGGAAAACAAAGAGGCAATTTGCTAGAATCTGATTCAATGTTGGACTGAAAAAAGAAATTGGATGGCCAGGACTGTGAAAGCAGAAAGTGCTAATAAGGAAAGAAATTAAAGTGTCATTGGACTAGAAGTGCTAATTTGTTTATGCAACAGATACCCTGTGTCTAATAATTATAAAGGACTGTGAAAATAAAGGTGGTGGTTACTTTTTAGTACCTAAGTCACGTCTGACACTTTTTGTCCCCATGGACTGTAGCCTGCCAGGCTTCTCTGTCCATGGGAATCTCCAGGCAAGAATAGTGGAGTGGCTTGTCATTTCCTCCTCCTCATCCAGGGATCTTCCTGACCCAGGGACTGAAGACTGCATCTCCTGCTTGGCAGGTGGATTCTTTACCACTGAGTCTCCTGGGAAGCCCCTAAAATAAATAGAGAATAGATTACCCACAGAGAATAGATTGTTAGGAATACTTCTAGGTGTTACTAGATCTATGGACTCCGAAGAGGGACCATGTTCATATGTGGATACATTTCAGCTCAGGGACAGGTCATAGGAGAAAACACCAAGAAATTGAGAGGCTACACCTGTGAAAAGTGTCATGGCCATGAATGTTAAATCTCTTGAAATGAAAAAGTAACTGGATAGTAAGAAAAATGGAGACATTAGTATTAACAGTATTTGTCAGTGAGTGATGGGAAGAGACTCAAGTTTGAGAAACGACAGCAAACGAGAGTAAGCAGACACTAGGTTTAAATAAAGTGACAAAGAGGTACAGACAGTGGAGTCTGGGAGTTCATTAACTTTGCGTGGATCCACAGAGAAATATGACTCACAAGGTATTAGCACTGTTTAGAGTAGAGCTTGTAATATTTGGCAATCTTACATGGTGTTTTAGGAGGAAAAGAGTCCAAGGTAGGTCAGAGATTTAAAAAAGAGTGATGATTTGTCAAAATATTTGAGCCCCTGTGTATTACTTTTTCATTTGGACTTTAGGAAAGGATTTGCCTATCTATTAATAGCAAACGTGTTGCTGTCATGTGGGTTTGAATATTTCTTCTCTGAGTCAGAAATTTCCTGGCTCAGAGGTGCTGTCACTAATAGTCACAGAAATCACAGAGCTGAACAGTAAATGAGTCTTCCCCAAGAGACTGTTAGTTCATAAGCAGCAGAGATGAGTGTTTTCATTAAAATAATAAAATCTGCACCTTGTTTGATCTGGGGAGAGTGAAGTAAATATTTTGAATGAATGAATGAAGAATGAATAGGAAGTTTTTTCATTGCTGTCTTCCTTTGCAATGACAAAGAGAAGGAGCAATGCATGTACCAAAACTAACTGGATGATATAGAATATAATGTTAGTATGGAGATGTGTGCTGTGTGGTGAGTTGACTCTTTGTAGCCCACCAGGCTCCTCTGTCCATGGGATTTCCCAGGCAAGAATACTGGAGTGGGTTGCCGTTTCCTTCTCCATGGGATCTTTCCCAACCCAGAGATCAAACCCAGGGATTGAACCCACATCTCCTGCATCGACAGGCAGATTCTTTACCACTGAGTCACCTGGGAAGCCCAAGATGGAGATAGTTTCATTCAGTAGAGTAAGCTATATCAAAAATTAAAATATTTTATATTTTAGATATTGCAGTCAAAATATTCATTTTAAATGATTTTTTCTGTACCAGAGGGTATTGGGAGAAAAACGAGTCCTAAAACTGGTCATTCAAGATTTTCAGAGAATGACTGTTTCTCTCTGCTTGTGATTTAAAAGAAAAATCTCAAAGGGAGAAGCACTTCTGTTCTTGAAGTCCCAAATAGCTGATACTTCGAAGTTCATTCTGTCCTCAGGCTTCTCAAAGCCTACATCCACTAGAAACTTGTGTAAAAAAGAAAAAGGACAGAACTCTAATTTGTATCAGTGTTAAGTACTTTGATATATTACCTTGGAATCATATTTCCTTCTTAAGGGAGAAAAGTCAAAGAGAAATCAAATAGGCACCTTAAAGAAGGGGTTATTAAGAAAAAAATAAAATAAGAGAGAGTGAGTTACAGCAGACCAAAATTGCTGCGGGGCCTTCCATTTGTATTCCAGTGGATTCCTTAAAGGAGCCTTTGTGAGCAGATGACTGACAGAGATTTGCATTTAATTTCCTTGGAGGCACAGAAAATCCTAAACCATCAGTTATTTTAGGGCAAAGTGATTGATCAATTAATAATTGAATTCACAAAGACAAGACATAATCTAGTTCATTGGAATACTTGATGAACAGTCAAAATATATATTTTTTCCAACAGATTTTTAAATGCCATTGACAATTAATCACACTGTGCCAGGCTAAAGGGCTTTGGCAAGGATATAACGGTGAGCTGTTAGCTATCAGAATGTGACAGCTGGAACAACAGCCATCCTGTTTTGATGCAAAAACAGTTTGACATAAAGAGATAATCTATGTTATCTACAGGTGTGATGAGATAACAAAATAATGGCATTCATAAATAGTCACAGGGGAGTTGAGAGCAATTGCATGTGTTGATTCTGCAGGATCCTTACCAGGAATGCTGCCTTTCTCATCACCCTTGAAGATAAAGGACACAGCAGTTTGCAAACAAGAGTTCCACAGCTGGCAACAGCTAGGTGAGGTCCCTTAATGAGGCCCATCCTTAGGAGAAGGTTTATTGAAAGCACTACCACACAAAGCTCACCTTTTCTCTTTGGCCTGTTCTTCCATTATTTATACTCCCTTAGGCCGCAGGTTTTATTCCTGGTGTCTCTTAATTTGGCTTCTTTTCTTTTCCTTTTATCTTCTCATTCTTTAATTCCTTAAGATTTATAAATCTCAGGGGTAAGTGGTTGCCTTTATTTCCCTTGAGACTTTGAAGGAGCTTCCTTATTTTTCTTATCCACCACAGTGCTAATCTCAAACCTCCAGTTTAGCTAAGGGGCGCTATTGGGAAGCAATCAAGCTGCTGAATACTACTAGCAAATGCCATTCTTTTACTTTCAGGAAGATCCCTCGATGACCATCCCCACCACCACGAATCCATCATCTTCAAACTCTGTTCAGCTTTTTAGTACTGTGATGAATTTAAACAACATTTAAAACTTGTGTATCATTTGAAGTTTTATACAGGTTCAGTAAGCCATTGTTTTTAAATTGTGATGGAAAAATATTGTGTTGTTCAGGTGCTAAGTCATGTCTGACTCTTGGTGACTGTAGCACACTAGGCTTCCCTGTCCTTCATTATTTCTCCAAGTTTGCTCAGATTCAGCGCACTGAGTCAGTGATGCTTTCTCACCATCACATCCTCTGCTTCCCCCTTTTCCTTTTGCCTTCAATATTCCCCAGCCCTGGGGTCTTTGCCAGTGAGTCAGCGCTTTGCCTTCATTAAGCTTACTTTCTAATGTGAGAAAGTGGCAAAAACCACTTTAACAGAAGTATAAAAATGAATGCCAATGTAAATTGTTGTGAATAATTTGTAAAAATGGGTCAAAAAATATGGTGGGGGAATCCTCTCTGGAAATTATAAAATTTACTCAGAGAAAATAACACCCAAGCCTAGCCTGGTCTTTTAATATTCTGAATGTTTATGTCTAGAATATGGTTCTTTGAAAACCAGCCAAGATCTAAATTACACAATTTATAAGACACTTTAGTAATCATTTATGCTTCTGAAAAGGCCGTCTTTTTATATGCTACTTTAACTTAATGATTTGAACCCAACAAATGTGCAGTAGATCATCTAATTGAGATGTATATTTTGTAGCCATTCCTTCAATGAGTTTACAGAATAATTTGTACTGACTGCAGAGAATTTATAATATACAACCCATCAAACATCCTAAATGGAAATACCAGTAACAGTTTAATTTGGTTTCAGACACATTTTCTATTATGACATAATAAAATCCCCCATGAAGAAGACCACCAATTTTTACAGATTATGATTTTTTTAAGGATTTTTTTGGCCTAAAAGGAAAAAAGAATCATAGAATAGCATGAGAAATATTTAGTTTTGAAGAAAGCAGAATACAAGTCTCTGAACTACATTCATTAAAAAGTATACATATAGAACTATGCAGAAGCTTTTAATTTTAATTAGGTCCCATTTGTTTTTGCTTTTTTTCCCAATATTCTGGGAGGTGGGTCATAGAGGATCCTGCTGTGATTTATGTTGGAGAGTGTTTTGCCTATGTTCTCCTCTAGGAGTTTTATAGTTTCTGGCCTTACGTTTAGATCTTTAATCCATTTTGAGTTTATTTTTTTGTATTGTGTAAGAAAGTATTCTAGTTCCATTCTTTTATAAGTGGTTGACCAGTTTGCCCAGCACCACTTGTTAAAGAAATTGTCTTTTCTTCATTGTATATTCTTGCCTCCTTTGTCAAAGATAAGGTGTCCCTAGGTGTGTGGATTTATCTCTGTGCTTTCTACTTTGTTCCATTGATCTATATTTCTGTCTTTGTGCCATTACCATACTGTCTTGATGACTGTGGTTTTGTAGTAGAGCCTGAAGTCAGGCAGGTTGATTCCTCCAGCTCCATTCTTCTTTCTCAAGATTGCTTTGGCTATTCAAGGTTTTTTGTATTTCCATACAAATTGTGAAATTATTTGTTCTAGTTCTGGAAAAATACCATTGGTAGTTTGATAGGGATTGCATTGAATCTATAGTTTGCTTTGGGTAGTATACTCATTTTCACTATATTGATTCTTCTGGTCCATGAAAATGATAAATTTCTCCATCTATTAGTGTTCTCTTTGATTTCTTTCACCAGTGTTTTATAGTTTTCTGTATAATAGCCAGAACGTGGAAGCAACCTAGATGTCCTCAGCAGACAAATGGACAAGAAAGCTGTGGAGTATTATTCAGCCATTAAAAAGAATACATTTGAATCAGTTCTAATGAGGTGGATGAAACTGGAGCCGATTATATAGAGTGAAGTAAGCCAGAAAGAGAAACACCAGTATAGTATACTAACGCATATATATGGAATTTAGAAAGATGGTAATGATAACCCTGTATGTGAGACAGCAAAAGAGACACAGATGTATAGAACAGTCTTTTGGACTCTGTGGGAGAGGGAGAGGGTGGTATGATTTGGGAGAATGGCATTGAAACATGTATAGTATCATATATGAAACGAATCACCAGTCCAGGTTTGATGCAGGATACAGGATGCTTGGGGCTGGGGCACTGGGATGACCTAGAGGGATGGTATGGGGAGGGATGTGGGAGGAGGTTCAGGATGGGGAACATGTGTACACCCGTGGCAGATTCATGTTGATGTATAGCAAAACCAATACAATATTGTAAAGTAATTAACCTCAATTAAAATAAATGAATTTACGTTAAAAATTAAAAATATATATACATATAGAACTATGTCACAGAATAGTTATCTTGCAGATGGTTACTTCAATTCTAAAGTAGAATGATGTGAAAGAAAAAAAAGAAAATAGATCACAAAGTTACTTGAAAGGAAGGGGAAAAGTTACTTGCACTGGAAGGGAAAACAGTCATTTATATTCCACTCCTATGCTGGTGGAAAACTAAGCCTGAGAACATTGGACGGGCAATGCTGGGAACAGTTGCACATGACGCGGGTGGATGAGTGGTTCAGTCACACTAGACTGAGTTTACTCATTGTCTTCTCTGTCATCTTCATCTTAAATAGAAACAAACTGCAACTTAGAGTATCTTCATCAGCATACATTTGTGAAGGTCTCAGAGCATAAAAGTCTGTAAGCAGTACTGTGCTCTCTTCACTGAGCCGCTATGGAAGGCAAGTTAAGGACTTCCCTTGCCCCTGCAAGAATGACAGTGTGTAAGAAAAATATTATTTATTTTTACTATTTTTCAACATAATATTAGGCTTCATTTGTGGCTCAGTGGTAAAGCATCCACCTGCAATGCAGGAGACATGGGTTGGGCAGACCCCTGGAGAAGGAAAAGGCAACCACTCCAGTATTCTTGGCTGGGAAATCCCTCGGACAAAGGAATCTGGCAGGCTACACTCCATGGGATTACAAAGGGGTTGGACAAAACTCAGCGACTAAACGACAGCAACAACATGTATGGAAATAACTGATTTACTGAGCAAAGTGCTAAAGGCTTCTTAGGTTGACTGATAACAGGCAAAAGAACCTTGTGAAACTAGTCCTTCTGTTCTCCTCATTAGGGTGAGAAGCTGTCAGCAGAGCCTATAGGAGGCTGTGTGTTTGGGAGACACAAGCAGTGCCTAGGCACGTCGCATCTGTTACCGATCAGCCTCTTCATACAGAACCCTTCCTCTGAGAGAAAGCAGTGATTACATCCATATTTGAATGTGGACATTGAAACTCTTTCAGTCACATCTTACTCCCAAGTTTCAATTTTGGTTTTCCTGTTACAGGTCCACGCTGTGCCAATACAGAGAAAGATAAAATAAATGCATTTTTGTCGGTTGTGAGTCAGTCAGATGGAGAAAAAGTAGGAAATGGAGGTTATCAAAGTGAAAACTAGCACCGACTTATAATTTTAATTTCTGTTTGGCACACTTTAATTTAGGCAACCCTATTTCTGAATAACTGAAATATTTTTAAATGCTAGTATATTATTAGAATATCAATCAAAAAAAGGCTAACATGCGTTCTCCCATCTTTTCATTTGTTTCATTTTACTTCTCAATCTTGAGAATCTTTGTTGCTTTTCTCATATAGAAAGAACCTCAAGTTTCCCAAGAAAATTGTCTGACATTTTGGGGCAAGTACAGTTTCACCCAGTTGATATTTACTGATCAGATATGTAAGTGTACTGGAAGGCTAGTTTGTGGTTGATTCTAGGTTTATTCTGCAAATTAGGAAATTAAGTAGCAAATATTATTCCTCTGGTCATTGCAAGTGCAATGTTTCTGTGATCTCCCTGAAGAATATAAGAAAGAAAGGAAAGAAGAAGGAAGAAATGAAAGGACAGGAAGGAAAAGAAAAATACTAAAAAATAATTATACAGTGAAGAGCTTACTATTTTCTGCTTAGGTTTCGTTTGTTTGTTTTTTCCCAAGAACACAATGATTAATTAATTCTAGTCATCACCTGGTAACTGCTAACCCTAGGCTTGCTCAAGAAAGCAAATGCTAAAGTTACCAACATATCTGGAAATCAGTATCTTATCACTGAAAACTGTGTCATATGTGTAGAAAATATATTTGTTGGCCAAGGGCAGAATACGTGCAGGGTGCTGAGAATTAAAACTAACCTGTTAGTTCCTCAGTCATGTCCGACTGTTTTCAACCCCATGAACTGTAGCTTGCCAGGCTCCTTTGTCCATGGAATTCTCCAGGCAGGAATACTGGAGTGGAATATATCTCCAGGGGATCTTCCCAACCATCCCTGATGGAACCTGGGTCTCTTAAGTCTCCTGCATTAGAAGATGGGTTCTTTACCACTAGTGCCACCTGGGAAGCCCAAGCATACTCTTTCTGTCTCAAAACAAAAGCTGTGTTTCTGCCCCCAGATACTTTTTCCAAGTGTGCATGGAAGATGTTTCCTTTAATTCTCCAAAGCACAGTGAAAATAAGGCTGGAGTAACCAGAAATGATTGGAAAAGATTCTGATGCTGGGAGGGACTGGAAGCAGGAGGAAAAGGGGACGACAGAGGATGAGATGCCTGGATGACATCACCGACTCGATGGATGCGAGTTTGAGTGAACTCCAGGAATTGGTAATGGACAGGAAGGCCTGGCGTGCTGCAATTCATGGGGTCGCAAAAAGCCGGACACAACTGAGCAATTGAACTGAACTGAATTGAACTAGAAATATTTGAATGATGATGCGAAAATAACACAAGATCAATTCAGTTCAGTTCAATCACTCAGTCGTGTCCGACTCTTTGCAACCCCATGAAGTGCAGCACGCCAGGCCTCCCTGTCCATCACCATCTCCCAGAGTTCACTCAAACTCATGTTCATCGAGTCCATGATGCCATCCAGCCATCTCATCCTCTTTCATCCCCTTCTCCTCCTGCCCCCAATCCTTCCCAGCATCAGAGTCTTTTCCAATGAGTCAACTCTTCGCATGAGGTGGCTAAAGTACTGGAGTTTCAGCTTTAGCATCATTCCTTCCAAAGAAATCCCAGGGCCGATCTCCTTCAGAAGGGACTGGTTGGATCTCCTTGCAGTCCAAGGAAATCTCAAGAGTTTTCTCCAACACTGCACTTCAAAAGCATCAATTCTTTGGCGCTCAGCCTTCTTCATAGTCCAACTCTCACATCCATACATGACCACAGGAAAAACCATAGCCTTGTCTAGATGGACCTTAGTCGGCAAAGTAATGTCTCTGCTTTTCAACACGCTATCTAGGTTGGTCATAACTTTTCTTCCAAGGAGTAAGCGTCTTTTAATTTCATGGCTGCAGTCACCATCTGCAGTGATTTTGGAGCCCCCAAAATAAACTCTCACACTGTTTCCACTCTTTCCCCATCTATTTCCCACAAAGTGATGGGACCAGATGCCATGATCTTCGTTTTCTGAATGTTGAGCTTTAAGCCAACTTTTTCACTCTCCTCTTTCACTTTCATCAATAGGCTTTTTAGTTCCTCTTCACTTTCTGCCATAAGGGTGGTGTCATCTGCATATCTGAGGTTATTGATACTTCTCCCGGCAATCTTGATTCCAGCTTGTGTTTCTTCCAGTCCAGCATTTCTCATGATGTACTCTGCATATAACTTAAATAAGCAGGGTGACAATATACAGCCCTGATGTACTCCTTTTCCTATTTGGAACCAGTCTGTTGTTCCATGTCCAGTTCTAACTGTTGCTTCCTGACCTGCATACAGATTTCTCAAGAGGCAGGTCAGGTGGTCTGGTATTCCCATCTCTTTCAGAATTTTCCACAGTTTTTGTGATCCACACAGTCAAAGGCTTTGGCATAGTCAATAAAGCAGAAGTAGATGTTTCTCCGGAACTCTCTTGCTTTTTCCATGATCCAGTGGATGTTGGCAATTTGATCTCAGGTTCCTCTGCCTTTTCTAAAACCAGCTTGAACATCAGGGAGTTCACTGTTACTACAGTGATTTTCACCTTTGAGGTTATCTCCTTTCTTATTCTTCCTTTATTTATTTATTTTTTTCTTTTGGACATGTGATGTGGCTTGTGAGATTTTAGTTTCCTGACCAGGGATCAAACCCATGCCTCTTGCTTAATGAGAGTGGAGTCTCAACTACAGGACCACCAGGTAACCTCTCTGATCCTTTCTTTCAAACTTTTTGAATAGGCTAGTGTTTTTCCAAATTTTTTTAATTCCTTTAAGCTACAGCAACTTTAAGCACATAATGCATTTTTAGCAAACACCCTCCCAGGGAGAAAATTTGACCTCATGGAGATCTTTGAGTCAGGGTAAGTAAAGTTGGATCTTCCAGGGAAGCAGCAGGGAGGTGAAATCATACTAATTCTTTTGAAATGAGGCTTTCTAATGGCACCAGCTCCACGTTGCCCCCTAGATACTAGGAATGTTGGGCTGTTTTTCAAGACTGCTGCTGAGCTAGCAGTGGCGGTTGAGGTTAAGGCAAGTTAATTGCCCCAAAGCTCCTGTTCTTAATGAGACTCAGCTCCTTGCTGGAATAAATGTTCTCAGGTTGTTACTTACCCTAGTTAATTTCCAGAGTTCTGAAAAAGTTGATTCAGGTGTTTGTGTGTGTGTGTTTTCTATTTATTGTTGCTTTTATGGAGGCATGAATTTTCAGAGGGCTTCCCTGATGGCTCAGTGGTAAAGAATCCACCTGTCAATGCAGGAGATGCAAGTTTGATCCCTGGGTCGGGAAGATACCCCAGAGTAAGAAATGGCAATCAACTCCAGTATTTTTGCCTGGAGAGTTCCCATGGACAAATAGGCCTGGAAGGCTACAGCCTATGGGGTCACAAAAGAGTTGGACATGACTGAAGTGACTGAACAACAAGAAAATTTTCAGAGGTTCTTACTCTGCCACTTTTCCTGGTGGCACTCAATTTGATTTTTGGAAATTATTATTAAAGTGATATTTGGCATACCTTTTGGTGCTCCATCAATTATTGTAAACTTTCAGTGACTAAGAATGTATTTTTACATTTCTACGTGTTTGATATTCTACTGGGATAATTCACTGGGATTCCCTGATGGCTCAGACAGTAAAGCATCTGCCCACAATGCAGGAGACCTGGGTTAGATCCCTGTGTTGGGAAACCCCTGGAGAAGGAAATGGCAACCTACTCCAGTGCTCTTGCCTAGAAAATTCCATGGATGAAGGAGCCTGGTGGGCTACAGTCCATGGGGTTGCAAAGAGTCAGACACGACTGAGCGAATTCACTTTCAATTCACTGTTAGCAAGGTNTCTTTGGGACTGGAATGAAAACTGACCTTTCCCAGTTCTGTGGCCACTGCTGAGTTTTCCAAATTTGCTTGCATGTTGACTGCAGCACTTTCACAGCATCATCTTCCAGGATTTGAAATAGCTCCACTGGAATTCCATCACCTCAACTGTTCGTAGTCCTTTCTAAGGCCCACTTGACTTCACATTCCAGGATGTCTGGTCTAAATGAGTGATCACACCATAGTGATTATCTGGGTGGTGTAGATCTTTTTTGTACAGTTCTTCTGTGTATTCTTGCCACCTCTTCTTAATATCTTCTGCTTCTGTTAGATTCATACCATTTCTGTCCTTTATCGAGCCCATCTTTGCATGAAATGTTCCCTTGGTATCTCTCATTTTCTTGAAGAGATCTCTAGTCTTTCCCATTCTGTTGTTTTCCTCTATTTCTTTGCATTGATTGCTGAAGAAGGCTTTCTTATCTCTTCTTGCTATTCTTTGGAACTCTGCATTCAGATGCTTATATCTTTCCTTTTCTCCTTTGCTTTTCGCTTCTCTTCTTTTCACAGCTATTTATAAGGCCTCCGTAGACAGCCATTTTGCTTTTTTGCATTTCTTTCCCATGGGAATGGTCTTGATCCCTGTCTCCTGTACAATGACATGAACCTCATTCCATAGTTCATCAGGCACTCTATCTATCAGATCTAGGCCCTTAAATCTATTTCTCACTTCCACTGTATAATCATAAGGGATTTGATTTAGGTCATAACTGAATGGTCTAGCGGTTTTCCCTACTTTCTTCAATTTAAGTCTGAATTTGCTAATAAGGAGTTCAGTAGGTATATATTCAACATATTGTTGAACCACTGAATTCTGCAGTACTGCTTCTGAAAAAAACACATACTGCACTCCATCTCACACCGAGTTCTCCTTAAACAGGCAGTTGTTAAACTTGTCAAACTAGAGTGTATTTAAGACAAAAAATCAACAAATCAAAATGCAAAACATGCATTATAAAGTTGATTCATCAGGAATAAATGGCATTAAAAACAAATAATGGGAAAGGAAACAGTCCAGGGATATTTATTTTTTTTTTAATCCTATGACTATTTTTAGGGTCTTCTCTAGGTAAAGAAGGAGAAGGCAATGACAACCCACTCCAGTACTTTTGCCTGGAAAATCTCATGGATGGAGAAGCCTGGTGGGCTGCATTCCATGGGGTCGCTAGGAGTCAGACACAATTGAGCGACTTCACTTTCACTTTTCACTTTCATGCATTGGAGAAGGAAATGGCAACCCACTCCAGTGTTCTTGCCTGGACAATCCCAGGGACCAGGGAGCCTGGTGGGCTGCCATCTATGGGGTCGCACAGAGTCGGACACAACTGAAGCGACTTAGTATAGATAAAGAATCTGCCTGCCAATTCAGGAGACACGGGAGACATGGGTTCTATCCCTGGGTCAGGAAGATCCCCTAGAGGAGGGCATGGCAACCCACTCCAGTGTTCTTGCCTGGAGAATCCCATGGGCAGAGGAGCCTGGGAGGCTACAGTCCACGGTGTCGCAAAGAGTAGGACACAGCTGAACATGTGTGCATGTGTATGCATGGAGTTTTGTAAACAAGTGTCTAAAAAGTCATTCACTCCCTGAGCACCCTAACTTCATAACAGACAGTGTCTTCCCTCACCAGCTCCCAGATCATTTTAGTCCTCTCTCATAGCTCAGGGTCACAAAGCTGGTGCATCTGGAAGATAAGCTTATAAAAGTAGAGAAAAAGACATCGTGTCATCACGTCAGCCTGTCAGACTATCAAGCTCAAAGGAACAAAAGACAGACTGGCCAGTTTTAATTGACCCATAAGCAGTTTTGGTTTTTTCCCCCTCTCAAAATACCCTCAAGAAAAATAATTCCTAGTTTTTGGCTGCTATTATTAAAACACTAAAAAAAATGAGCATTTCCTGTTTATTGAAGATTTATAATATGCAGAAATCTTGCATTTTTACCCTGACCTTCACAACAGTTCTTTCTGGAATATTTTCCAATTCAGTCTAGGTTCCTAAGTGTCTGTGTTTAAAAGAGTCCTCCAGTTCTCTATATAATGGCTGGATTTCTATTACAGGGCATTAGTTTTACATTAAGAACTATTAGGATCCTGTGGATGACCCCATTATAACCAGCTTCTGCCATTCACATCAGCATCTGCAGGAGACTGATGTGATCATATGCAGTGTCTGGCTTTAACATCAAATAAATGATCGTTCACACCAAGTGCCTTTGGCATCTAGGGTGCTCACAGATATCTTCTTGATGGTCCCATGTTTTTCCATTTGAAAAACATACTTGGAAAGATTATTGTTTTTGAAATCAATTAGTTCACAATTTTAATCTATGTGATCCTGAACCAATTATTTAAACTCTTTTACCACTGCTTCCTCATCTATAAAGTGGAGGAATTAGCATTTACCTTAGAAGATTGTAGTAAAAAATAAATTATTTTCACCAGCAATATGCAAGTGCTCCATTTCCTCCACATTCTTTCAAATGCTTGTTTGTTTATATATATATATATATATATATATATATATATATATTTTTTTTATAATAGCTATCCTGACAAGGGTGAGGTGATATCTTACTGTGGTTTTGATTTGCACTTTCCCTGAATTAAAGACATTGACTGTTTCTTCAGGCATCTATTAATAATTTGTATGTCTTCTTTGGGGAAATACCTATTCAAGGTCTTAGCTCAATTTTTAAATTTGGTCTTTTTTTCTGTTGAGTTGTAGGAATTCCTTATATATGTTGGATATTATTAATTGTTTGAAATTATGTAATTAACTGCTTATCAGACATATGGTTTAAAAACATTTTCTCCCATTCCATATGTTTCTTTTTTGCTTTGTCAATTATTTCCTTTACTGTTCAGAAGTAATTGTATAGATTTTATGGAGAAGAGTATGGAGATAACTCAAAAATTAAAGATGGAACTGCTGTAGGGTCATGCAATCACACTTCTGATTATTTAGTCAAAAACTTTGAAATCAGAATCTCAAAGATGTAGTAACACTTCCATATTTATTGCAGCAATATTCATAATAGTCAAAACATGGAAACGGTCTATAAATCCATTGACAGATGAACAGATAAATTATGGTATAAACACATAATGGAATACTGTAGAAACCTAAAAAAGAAGGTCTCCAATATGCTACAACATGGATGAAACTTGAAGACATTATGCCAAGTAAAATAAGCCAGTCACAGAAAGATAAATATTGGATGATTCCACTTAACATGAGATATCAAAAATAGTCACATTGATAGAATCAAAGAGTGGAATAGTGGTTACTAGGGGCCAGAGAGAAGAGTGAATGGGGAATTACTAGTCAATAAACATAAAGTTTCACCTAAGGGAGATAAGCTCTAGAGGTTTGCTGTACAACATGCTGTAGTGTACACTTAAAATTTTAAGAGTGCAGATCTCATGTTTCTATTCTTTCCACCATAAAATAAATGTTTTTAATTAGATATATTAAGACATACCATGTACTTAGAATACTGTCTGATATACAGTTGTTGTTGGTATTTACTTGCTAAGTTGTGTCTGACTCTTTTGCAGCCCCATAGACTGTAGGCCACCAGGCTCTGTTCATGGGATTTCCTAGGCAAGAATACTAGAGTGGGTTGCCATTTCCTTCTCCAGGGATCTTAGTGACCAGGGATTGAATCCACATGTCCATCACTGGCAGGTGGATCCCTTACCACTGAGCCACCACAGAAGTCCCTGATACAGAGTTAGTAGACATTAAATAATAATTATATCAAAATGCACTATGTCTGTCAATGCAGTAGAAAGCATCCTTTATGCTGCCTGGGAAGAACCAGCTAACGGATAGAAAATGCCAAGAGATACTGACAACTACTATCATGTATGAAATTATTAGCTTGTATAAAAGGCCCATTGAATTTTTCCTGTGAAAATTAAGTTAGCAATACAGAAAGAAATGGGAAAGATTGAAAAAATGACCTCTGACTTCCAGCCATTTACAGTCAGTAAGCCTAATGAACATGATTGAAGACTCATGCATTTATATTGATTTTACTTCGATAGCCTCTGCAACATCTACAGGTTTTAAAAATAACCCTTCCATCTTTTCATTGCCAGTACTATGCTTATTATTATCAGGTTTATCACATGCTTAAATAACATCAGCGGTGAAAGCTTATAAAATGTTTATTAAGAAATATAGAAGTATTGAAAAACATTAAAACATTGGCTTCAAACATTACAATATATTTCTAGGAGCTCTTTGGCCAGGATTTTATTTAAAAGTTGTCAAAGTTTTGTGCTGGGAAAATCCCTAGGCAGTAATTTTATTGTTGGAAGTCATTTAAACTAATATTTGATATTTTACAATCTCTTCATGATCCATTATGATTTGTAGTCTTTGACAATTTTACTGTAAACTCATTCTCATTAGTAATTGCTGCAATTCCAAAATATACTTTCAGTAATTTAGAAAATGTCTGCAGTAACATTCACTAAAGGCATTTACAATTAACATTCCTTATAACATTAACACAAAGTATGGACTCTTGAAAATAAATTTAACCAAATGGAGAGGTTTTTGAAAATCAACGTATATATTCTAGGAGTGGATTAGGGAAATAGGTTCTGAGGGTCACTATAATGACCCATAAAATTTTGAAGTAATATTTGGCCAATAGTCTTCATTATTCACACTTTCTATGAATGTGTGAGAAACTGAGGAAAACGATCCAAAAACGAAGAATCATGTACAACTATTTATTTAAAAACTCCTGTGTCATTTTTAAAACTCTGTATGTTAGATTTAAAAGCTCATTATGTCATTTTCATCAAACTGGCTTAAGGAAAAAGGGATTTATTGGTTATTGTAACTGAAATTTCAGCAGAAGTTCTGCCTCCCATCATTGATATGGGAGCTTAGGAAATTGTACAAAGTTTGTGACTTACTTTGATAGGCATTCAAAAATTTAAATGAGTTGGTGATTGGAGAATGGGATGAATAGATGGTTGGATGTATGAAAAACCAACTATGGCATAATGTTAATTTTAGAATCTTGATGGTGAGTAATTAGGTGATTACGGTAAAATAGTTTCATCTTTTATTTATATATAAAAACATTTCATGACAAAATGTTGTAGAAAATGTTACCAACCTAGTTTCTTTCTCTTGGCTCTCCTTACTGTGTCAGTGTGTCCACAAAAGCACTAGCCTAAGTGCTTTCAGGTAATTTTGGCAGCAATAGTATGAAATCATTCCTGTCAGATTCAGAGAAAAAGTTTTACTGAGTTTGGTTGGCAATGGCTAGATCACATACCCACACCTGAACAAATCACTGGGGTGAGGAGGTTGCAAAGTTCTGATTAGCTAGGAAAGAATCACATGCTCCACTTGTGAATATGGGCTGAGACTCCTCCCCGAATGTAGGGCTGAGAATTCAAAACAGGGGCTTCAGGTGGCTTAGCATTCAATTCCTGAAAAATCATTCAGATGTGATATGTAGACCATCAGATGCATGATGAAACGTAATTCCTGATGTTAGAATGAAAACACCTGCCTAGTCACCAAAAATTACCTATCCTCTTAACAAGTTATGTGTTGTAATGCAAATTAATATAATTGTAGGCATTTCACTTGCTTTTGGAAGGCAGTGGTGCACCTTGAAAAGCTGCAGCAGATGAAAACAAGAGTATTCCAAGAGTTTTGTGTATAAACACTGGCTCAGAGAAGGGAAAAAAGAACACAGTGAAACACGGTTGGGTTCACTGAATTATGTAACAACTAAGCCGATTACTCCTAAACATCTTTATCTCTGATCTGTTCTTTAGTGAACACTCTTCTTAAAATTTTGTTTTTAGAAATAGAGCATGACTCCCAAGTACCACGCAGCTGTGTAGAAAGGTTTTTTGACAAGACTTCTAGGATGAAAATTTATGATGGAAAGTTGTAGCTTCATAATTCCTACAGTACTGGCTGAACAACTTTCAATATTTGACATCGGTTACCACAAAAAAATAAAATATAAGCTGGATTCCTGAAAAAGAAATGAGGCTGACTCTCTGTTAAAAGATACAGGTTTGAATCAAGATTAACGGGTAAAAAGCTAAAAGTAAGTATTCTGATTTTAATGAAAGTTGTACCTCAGATGATTATTAGGAAATCAGGCCAATGTTTGTGTATAGAGGTTATAGAACCTCTTATGGAACTATATTACATTACTTTAGGTATACAACACACGTGCATGATAAGACAATTCAGTTGTGTCCAGCGCTTTGTGACCCTATGGACCATAGTCCATCAGATTCCTCTGTCCATGGGATTCTCCAGGTAAGAATACTGGAGTGGGTTGTTGTGCCCTTCTCTAGGGGGTCTTCCCAACTTAGGGATCAAACCTGTGTCTCCTACAACTCCTGCATTGGCAGACAGATTCTTTACCACTATTGCCACCTGGAAACAGGTGTGCATTAAATATAGATATAGATGTGAATAAAGATAAAGATACAGATAGGCAAAGAAATTGACATTCCAAGCCATGAAGTATAAAGAGTTAATTTAGTTGTTTCATTGATATTGGGATTTGTGTGGACATTTTAATCATGAATTATGCCTCTGCATCAGTCCTGTGAACTAGCCTTGATAAATAAATTAACCTCATTTTGAAAATTCAGAAACTGAAGCCTTGCAAGTTGAAGTACCTTGTTGAATTCTACTACCACTAGTATATAGTAGTAGAGCTGGATTTAAACTAAAATCTGAATAATTTAGAGGATCAGAAAACTATGGACGTAGGTTGTAGGTATTTCATTAAAGAAAATCATCTCAATTTTAAATATATACAACAGATTCTCTCTGACACCAAATAGGAAATTAATTTGAAGAAGAGTCCAAGTCAATTGCTGTGTGTCTTTTGACTCCAAGGCCTCACACCCCCATGACCCTGAAGCATGGCTGTTAAGAAGATTGTCTTCTTTGGCGCCATGGGAGGACCGGGCTCACCAACCGGTCAGGTGGTAAAGGTGGGCTATGAGATGACAGTGCTGGTGTGGAACACCTCCTCCAGGCTGTCCGCCGAGGGCCCTAGCCAGCCCACGTGATAGAAGGTGATGTCCAGCAGGTGGCTGACATGGCTAGACTGTGGCTGGGAAGAACGCCATCATCACGCTGCTGGGCACCAGCAGTGATCTTGGTCCCGCCACAGTGATGTCTGAGGGTGCCTGGAACATTGTGGGGCCATAAGGGCCCATGACATGGACCTTGGCTTTCCTACTGTGGGACCCATGCAAGGTGCCCCCAAGATTGCAGGATATGACCAATGACCCCAGTCAGATGCCCAAGACACTGCGGGAGTTGGGCCTGGGTTTCATGGCTATGATGCTGCCACATGTAGGAGAACAGCTGCTGAACGGGGCCCCTACTCAGTCACCCTGGATCAATGAGGGCCCTCAAGGTCATCTCCAAACATGGACTGGGTCATTTCAGGCTGTGCTGACTCACTGCCAATGAGCACAATGGGAACAGCAACTGCTACTCCCACCAGTACCAACTCTTTCTTGGAGGACAACACCCAATCAGTCTTGAACCAAGAGCTTCAAATTAAAAAAAAGAAAAGAAGAGCCCCAAAATGCAGTTCGTACCTTCCTTTTGTAACTAGTACCTAGACAAAGCAAACTCTTGAATCTCATGCTATTCAGTAGCCCCAGAAATATAATATCTATTGATAATAGATTTTTCCAATTTCTTACAGTCAATTTATCGCCATGATTGATGATATTAAATGTGATATCCCATGCATTAAATGAGCCCTTCAGATGATCAGAGTGAAGCCTTGGGGAGGAGGAACACACTCTATTAGTTACCTTTTTCTGACACAGTGCTGACATCAATATCTTCAGAGTATTTGCTGCCATGCACGGCTTCACTTCATCTGCACCAAAACACTTATCTTTCTTTCTTTATGCTCAGCTTGGTTCTTAGTTCAGCTAGACATGTTTTTTTTCTTTCTTCCCCAGCAATAGACTTCAGTGGTTTGGTTACAGAATTAAGTCTCAGAAGCACAAGTACAATACTTTTTCAGTGAATCCACAAGACAGAGAAATATTCATAGCAGTTAATAGATTTCTCCAAATTTTACATGTAGTCTGGCTCTAATCCACACAAAGGCTTTCCTGTAATTAGTAAAGCAGAAGTAGATGCTTTTTCTGGAATTCCATTGTTTCCTCTATGATCCAGTGAATGTTGGCAATTTGATCTCTGGTTCCTCTGCCTTTTTTAAACCCAGGTTGTATATCAAGACATTCTCAGTTCACGTACTGTTGAAGCCTAGCCTGAAGGATTTTGAGCATAGCCTCACTAGCGTGTGAAATGAGCACAATTGTCTGGTAGTTTGAACATTTTTTGGCACTTCCCTTCTTTTGGGTTGGAACGAAAACTGATCTTTTCCATTCCTGTGGCCACTGCTGAGTTTTCCAAATTTTCCAAATTTGCTGACATAGTGAGTGCAGCACTTTAACTGGTGCTGGAGAAGACATTTGAGAGTTTCTTAGACTGCAAGGAGAACAAACCAGTCAATCCTAAAGGAAATCAACCCTGACTGTTCATTGGAAGGACTGATGCTGAAGCTGAAGCTCCAATACATTGGCTACCTGATGCAAAGAGCCAACTCATTGGAAAAGACCTTGATACAAAAGGAAGATAGAAGGCAAAAGGAGAAGAGGGTGGCAGAGGATGAGATGGTTGGAAGGCATCACCAATTCAATGGAAATTAATTTGAGCAAACTCCAGGAGACAGTGAAGGACAGGGAAGCCTGGCATACTGCAGGCCATGGGGTCACAGAGTCAGACACTACTAAGGGACTGAACAGCAACAAAGTCTGGCTGTGACCACTCTTCGTAGTCATACTTGGTCACTTAGATTTAGGATGCTGCCCTCAGGCAAAATTTGAAGAAGCCATACATGTTTTTTGTTCTCCTCAATTTTGCCTTGCTCCAGCAACACACTTTCTCAGCT
Source organism: Neotragus moschatus (assembly GCA_006410615.1). Taxonomy (NCBI): domain Eukaryota; kingdom Metazoa; phylum Chordata; class Mammalia; order Artiodactyla; family Bovidae; genus Neotragus; species Neotragus moschatus. The sequence continues at coordinate 462,099 of SJYA01002872.1, forward strand.
ATTTCATTTCAAATGAGTTTTAACTAAGGGCCCTTTTCTATATGCAGACAATGGAAGAGCAGATGGTACTTTTTCCAGTGTATCTTAGCCAAGATTCCACTCCGGAAACACGGCAGTTCTTGTTCAATAGCCTTGAAAAAAAAATTGGTACAGTTCATCTCACTTGATTTCATGTCAACTATGACTTAGAAAAGCCTTGAACACAAGTTCATTTTTCATTTTCGATAATAGTGACCACTGAGTTCTAACTTTACACTAGGTTTTTTACATTCTTTATGTCAAATGTAACTGCAAATCTACTATGCAGACACTCTTAATGCCTCCATTTTATTTTCCTCTCAGTCTCATTATTTAGCTTCAAAGAGATTGAAAAAAAAAAAACCTAGATTCTAATTGATTTAATGATTAAGTGAACTAAGACAAATAAATATTTTACTTTGAAATCTTTGCAATGGGGATATATGACAAGAATTAGGAAGAGCCAAAACATCAAGCTAATACTTCTATTTTCCCTTCTTTTACCCATAACAGATATTGTTATCATGTACAGCATTTTTTCTCTCCTAATAGTACTTACAGACACATAGCTCTTTGGGAAGTTATTCTTACTTTACAGACCTTGAAAAGTTAGATAACATATATTTATATACCCAATACTTGGCTGCCTTAGATGTCTCTTCAAATCTCACATTCTGGATTTCAAGGTATAAAAGCCTGTTAGCTTTTCTACTAATTGAAATCTGTCATTATATATGAAGGGGCTTCTCTGGTGGCTCAGACAGTAAGGAATCTACTTGCAAAGCAGGAGACCACGTTCAATCCATAGGTTGAGAAGATGCCCTGGAGAAGGGAATTACTACCCACTCCATTATTCTTGCCTGGAAAATCTCATGGACAGAGAAACCTGGCAGACTACTGTCCATGGGGTCGCAAAAAAGCTGGACATGAATTCCGTCAAATGTTTTTCACCTGTCTTGTCCCTGTGATGGGTGTTTTAAGATGTGTGTGTGCCAAGTTACTCAGTAGTGACTGACTCTTTGTGACCCTGTGGGCTGTAGCCCACCAGGCTCCTCTGTCCATGAGGATTCACCAGACAAGAATACTGGAGAAGCGTTGCCTTACCCTCCTCCAGGAGATCCTCCTGACCCAGTAATCGAACCCAGATCTTTTTATGTCTCTTGCGTTGGCAGGTGGGTTCTTTATCACTAGAGCCACCATATAAAAGTCAATAAAAGTCTCTTGCCTCAAGGGTATATCTAGTTATGACTTTCTTTAAACAGCTTATTTTCATTAAGGCAGGAGCATGTTTGAATTCACTCTTTAAATTTATGTGAGGAGAAAAAAATCTTTGCTCATTTGAATTTTGAAGCATATATTTCGTCAGTGAAAGATTTTCATGAAGGCAGACACAGCAAGCAGAACTGCTGCCCCAACAGATATTTTTTACTTCACCCCTCATGTCAAGCATGACTGAAGACCTTCATGCTTGCTGCTACATTTTTTTCTGCTAACATTGTTTCTCCTTAAGCACTGTGACTGTGTATCTCCATTTCCGGCCTTAAGGATTCTGAAAGCATCCATCTGTCCCTCTGCTTCATTCCCTATTCACTGTGCCCTTAACACTACCACCAAACTTGGTCAGTTTATAGCGGAATTGCATAGAATCCAAGCTCAGAATAGTCCGTGCAATTGAGTGACAAAAGGCTAAATTAGTTGATCTCTTGTTTCTCTGTTTGGCTTAAACCCAGAAGTTTTCTGGGTACCCAGAATCTCAGGAATAAGGTCCTGGAACTGAAACCCAACCCAAGGGCAGTGCTTAGCAAAAATATGGGGTTGCCAAAGCTTAGTTCAGGCTTCGCAAAAGGCTGTCAAGACAAAGGTCATTTGGAAGAGTTAGAGATGAGAGACAAAAAAAACCTATTAGAGTGGGACAGATGCTTGAGAGTAGTTGAAGCAGTAGGTGATGGGAAGAAATCCAGTCAGGCAAACAAAATATTAAGTAGGTGGCAAAAGAGGATATAGCAACAGCAGCCAGCATGGTAAGCAAAAGGGAAAACTTTCGGTAAGTCACTTATTGTATTTATTGAGCTTGTATGCTTTCATTTTTTCCTACTGTATGGTAAGCTCCTTTAGGGCAAGAGGTATTAATATATCTAGTCCACTTTTAAACTCTATTGCTATGAATTAAATTTCTATTACTATGTTCCCATGTAAATGCTTCACAGATGCTTGATAAATTCACATAAGAAATAAATGAATGGTTGGATTCCACCCTTAAACCATCTTCAGACTCCCATATTTCCTTCTTTACGTTATCTTTCAAGTTTTTACCACTTCAATAATTTTAGGATTTCCTTTTCATGAAGCTTATTTTACTCTTTAAATTTTGTTTAAAAAGGATTATTTCTGTTATGAGCGTGATAAAGAAAATTAACATAGTCTATGTATCAGGGCTGCTGCTAAGTCGCTTCAGTCGTGTCCGACTCTGTGCGACCCCATAGACGGCAGCCCATCAGGCTCCGCTGTCCCTGGGATTCTCCAGGCAAGAACACTGGAGTGGGTTGCCATTTCCTTCTCCAACGCGTGAAAGTGAAAAGTGAAAGTGAAGTCGCTCAGTCGTGCCCGACTCTTCGCGACCCCATGGACTGCAGCCTACCAGGCTCCTTCATCCACAAAAACAAATGGTCGGAGGAATATTTTAAGATTAAAATTAACAAAATGAATGGGAGATTGTGAAAGATGAATGGTGGCAAATGCTGAGAAGCACAGCATTATGTTCTCAGAGTACTCAGACTTGTGACTTATTACCCAATGCCGAATGTCAACTGCTAAGATGCCAAGCATTTAAAAAGTATGACACGTTGAAAGGCCAGTCTTATCTATCTTACTTAGGCACATTTAAAAAAATTATCAGCTATTTTCAAAATCTCAAGGGCCATTAATGCATTTAAAATGTATTAAGGAAGTGGCTTCATACAGTGACTTTGACAGCTTATAAGACATCTTATCTGCAGCATGATTCTTCGCTTTTCTGAGCCTCAGGTCTTCCAGTTATAACTGGGGATATATAATAATTTTTCTTTAACACACACAAAAGACTTCAAATAAATTGCCTTGTCCAGTGGCTAGAATACAGAGAAAGTGAAAGTGGCTCAGTCAGGTCTGACTCTTTGTGACCCTCTGGGACAATATAGTCCATGGGATTCTCCAAGGCAGAATACTGGAGTGGGTAGCCTTTCCATTCTCCAGGGGATATTTCCAAAACAGAGATCGAACCCAGGTCTCCGTCATTGCAAGTGGATTCTTTACCAGCTGATTCACAAGGGAAGCCCAGGAATACTGGAGTGGGTAGCCTATCCCTTCTCCAGTGGGTCTTTCCAACCCAGGAATAGAACCGCGGTCTCTTCCACTTCAGGCAGATTCTTTACCAGCTGAACTACGGTCAGTATCTTGATGCAGGTCTGCATCTTTTTTGATATTCAAGAAGGTAGATATTCAGGAGTTATAGGTAGATGTCTTGGAAAGTGGTTGAAACTGTTAATGTTAGCGTAATGATCAGGTGTGGAGTTCAAAAGCAGACCTCCAAACTTGAGGAAGATAGTCCAGAAAATTACACAGGAATATAGCATCTTACCTGAGTACATGAAGGAAACATCCCCCTGTCCTGTGGACTATAGGATAAGACTGTGAATAATATGTATGTATCCTAAATTTATGGTTATTGACACTTGAGGATTGGATTAGAAGATAAATGTTCATTTCATACCAAATTGCCAAAATACAGTGCCCTATGATTAGGTTTCCTAGAAATAATTAGGAGAGAGCCTGATTGCCATGCAAAGGGCCAAGTCCAAGAATTTATGAATAGGAGTATTTTTTAAATCACTCTTTAAATGTATTTTTAATTGAAGGATGATTACAGTATTGTGCTGGTTTCTGCCATACATCAACAGGGATCACCCATAGGTATACGTGTGTCCCCTCTCTCTTAAGCCTCCCTCCCACCTCCCACCCTTTCCCACCCTTCTAGATTGTTACAGAGCCCTGGTTTGAGTTCCCTGGGTCATACAGCAAATTCCCACTGGTTCTTTATTTTACGTATTTTAGTATATATGTTTCCATACTCCTCTCTCCATTCATCCCATCCTCCTTCCTATCCACCCCTTGTGTCCATAAGTTTATTCTTTATGTCTCTATTGCTGCCCTGCAAATAGGTTCATCAGTACCATCTCTCTAGATTTCATATATATATATGCTGCTGCTACTGCTAAGTTGCTTCAGTCGTGTCTGACTCTTTGCGACCCCATAGACGGTAGCCCACCAGGCTCCCCGTCCCTGGGATTCTCCAGGCAAGGACACTGGAGTGAATTGTCATTTCCTTCTCCAATGCATGAAAGTGAAAAGTGAAAGTGAAGTCACTCAGTCGTGTCCGACTCTTAGCGACCCCGTGAACTCCGGCCCACCAGGCTCCTCTGTCCATGGAATTTTCCAGGCAAGAGTACTGGAGTGGGGTGCCATTGCCTTCTCCGCATATATATATATATATATATATATATATGTTGATATACAATATTTGTTTTTCTCCTTGTGACTTACTTCGCTCTGTATAATAAGCTCTGGTTTCATCTACCTCATTAGCACTTACTCAAATGCATTTGAATAGGAGAATCTTTGAAAGTGAAAATCACTTAGTCGTGTCCAACTCTTTGTGACCCCATGGAATTAGTCCATGGAATTCTTCAGGCCAGAATACTGGAGTGGGTAGCTGTTCCCTTCTCCAGGGGATCTTCCCAACCCAGGGATCGAACCCAGGTCTCCTGCATTGCAGGCAGATTTTTTACCAGCTGAGCCATTGGGGAAGACCTGGAGAATCTTTAGCAACATAAAATTAAGCTGTCAAAACACATTTGTACACAGAGTTGATTCCTTTGGATTCCAGTTCGGAAGAATAAATGCTATATCTAATTAAGTCTTCACAATAATTCTGTGAGTATCTCCATTTTAAAGCTAAAGAAACTGAGTTACACATCAAAGGAAACATAGTGGCGTAAGAATCCGATAGTTCCATCTATTCATTGCTAAGTCACTTCAGTTGTGTCCTACCTTGTGCGACCCCATAGATGGCAGCCCACCAGGCTCCCCCGTCCCTGGGATTCTCCAGGCAAGAACACTGGAGTGGGTTGCCATTTCCTTCTTCAATGCATAAAAGTGAAAAGTGAAAGTGAAGTTGCTCAGTCGTGTCTGACTCTTCGCAATCCCATGGACTGCAGCCCACCAGGCTCCTCTGTCCATGGGATTTTCCAGGCAAGAATACTGGAGTGGGGTGCCATTGCCTTCTCCATCTATTCATTATGTACCTGTGATTATGTCCCTTTCTCTCTGCATTTCATTATTCCCATCTGTAAATGGAAGAAAAATAAAATGCACATCTCTAAAAAAGTATTCATCCTGATCTATCACTAAATATAGGACTAAGAGTACATGCAGAAAAGGGAAAGAGAGAAATGGATGATTCAATATAATAATTGTATCCCTCAGTTAATTGGTTATAAATATGAGGTCCTTGTATAAAAACAAGTTTAATGTTGGAATTATGAGCACCAAAATCCTGTTTCTGTCTTTTTCTTCAAGTAAGTCCACACACAAATGCTGGGGATTTAGTATAGACCATACAACACAAGTTTGCTCTTGCCCCCTGCTGAAAATTTGCTTCATTTCTGATCTTGTCTGCAGCCTGTACCATTTATCTCAGTGACAGCAAAAGAAACTTGGGATTAGCTATTAACCAGTAAATAGTATAGCCCCCAAGCTTCTTGGCAGTGCCACCTGGAAATACAAATAATCACAGGCTCCCTAGAGTAGGGGACCATGTCCTTGGTCAATGAGGTGAGAAGAGGACAGAGGGTAATGAGCAGATCGCCTGGTATTTTTCTTATTTTATTCCCCTGCTGTTCTAATGTGAAGCCAGGTTAAGGACATAGGACACATTTTAGAGATTAGTTATAGTTAAAATTATAACAGCCAATAAGATATAATGCTTAAATTAGGTGCATATCATTCATTAATTTATTCATTCATCCATTCAGTCATTTGAAAAATATCTACTGAGCACCTTCTTTGTGTCAAGTTTGGTCAATAGCCACGAAGGACACAGAAACAAATAGGGTTTCTGGCTTCAAGAAGCTCATACCATGGAAGGGCTATGCACAGTAAACATTTATCCATTTTTTCACAAATAATTTTATGTGCCTAATAAATCATAGATGGTCAGTGTACAAGCTAGCTAGTAAGGCTTTGAAGCTCCAAACAAAAGGGAGCCACGTGGAGTTTGGAGTATCAATTCCTACCTAATGAAGCTATCAGTTTGTGGAATGTTATGAGGAGTCTACAGTGGTTTTCTATCAGTTCCTTTCAGTTCAGTTCAGTTCAGTCTCTCAGTCGTGTCTGACTCTTCGCGACCCCATGAATCGCAGCACGCCAGGCCTCCCTGTCCATCACCAGCTCCCAGAGTTCACTCAAACTCATGCCCATCGAGTCGGTGATGCCATCAGCCATCTCATCCTCTGTCGTACCCTTCTCCTCCTGCCCCCAGTCCCTCCCAGCATCAGAGTCATTCCCAATGAGTCAACTCTTCACATGAGGTGGCCAAAGTACTGGAGCTTCAGCTTCAGCTTATCAAATTCATCCTCCTCCTCAGGGCCTTGGCTCTTGCTGTCCCCCTTATCTGGATTGCCATTCCTCACCTCTTCATGTGATTGGCTCTTCTCTCACATTTAGATCTTCATGCAAATCTTACTTTCTCAGGGATTAGATTCCTGGCCAGCCAATGCAAAACAAACTTTGCCTCTTCCCTTGATTTTTTTCACTAAACTTGATTTCATTGTTTTCAAAGCATTTAATATAAAAGTGTTATGTTTATGTATTTTTTGTCAGTTTGTTTATATGTGTTCCCTATAAATACATGTTACTTGAATGGATGGCTTGAATAAATGAATAGTTCAATGAGGACATAGAAAAGGAGCATCTTATCCTGCCTACAGGAGAAAGGAAGACCTCACGGGAAAGAGTGTCATCTTCCATGAGAAAAAGTTATGTTAAACCAGAAATTGGCCAAAGTAGAGGTATTTCCAGGCTATAGAAGCACAATGTTCAAAGGCATCGCATACTAGGGAGTGTGTGTCAAGTGCGTCAAGTGTCCCTGGACTTGTGATTATATGTTTGGGAGTGACAAAGGAGGCTGGATAGAAGGCAGTGGGAAGACCATGACGACACTGATTTGCTGAGCAGCCTGGACTTCATCCTGAGAAGACCAGGGAGACATTGAATCATTTAAAATGAGGTAGCACAAACACAAGGCTTGCACTTCACCACAATTGATGTGGTAGTAAGAGGAGTGGCCTAGGTGGCCCTAGTGGTTAAGAACCCGCCTGCCAATGCAGAAGACATAAGAGATGAGAGTTCGATCCCTGGGTTGGGAAGATCCCCTGGAGGAGGGCATGGCATCCCATTGCAGTATTCTTGCCTGGAGAATCCCACGGATAGAGGAGCCTGGTGGGTAATAGTCCATAGGGTCGCAAAGAACCAAACATGACTGGAGCCACTTAGTTTGCATTCATGGAAGGAGAGGTACGTTGGTAGAAGGTAAACATGGAACAGGTGACTTTAAGTCTCTTTAAACTGTACCTGAAGCTAATGCCAAGGGAATGAATTAAAGCTCTAGACTTGTGGAGATGAGAAAATGTGAGTTCATTTATTAAGAATGCAGAAATGATGTCAAATGGTAACATTGTGGGAGTGATAGAGAATAATGATGGCCACAGTTCTACCTGGAGTATTGTGTAGTCAGTTGGGACATTATAGTTCATAAGCCATGAGATCAGAGGGAATGAAAGAAAGCGGATGTTGGGATTGAGGAAAAGAAATTATTCAGTAGAAACTTGCTCTCTCTGCAGTGGCCTTGGGATATTAGAAAGAAACTGGCATACATTTATCAAAACTGTAGAGAGTTCATATTTGGAATTAAATTTGGAGTGAGTATGATAATTCAGTTTACCTATGGAAAGACAAAATAGATTCTCAGGGTGCTTTAAATCTCAAACTGTCCCTTAAGTATGATGGCAATACATTCTTATTACCTAAAGATTCTTATCACTTAATTTAGCACTATTTTAGAAAAGGTCTGGTTAGGTCAATTTATCTCTAATTCTGAAAGTCAATAACTGAGTAGGAATTTTATCTCTACGTCAACAATCATCATATGAAGGATTGACTAAAAATTGACTTATCAGTGGAAATTATAAGGGCTATGGCAACAGGCAAACCTGGATTTAAATTGTGCTTCTCTTTCTGTCACTAGATAGATCTTCTTGGACAGGTTTGTTTGTTTGTTTTTTCCTTTTAAACTCCTCTGTGCATGTATTTTTTTCATTTTAGCACAAGAGAGACAGCAATGAATTTACAGTATTGGTACAGGAAACCCTGATAGCATATATATGGCCTGATGCAGAGTGAGATAGTCAATAATGGTTCTTAATTAATTTCATGATCATATTGATGTCATCATGTGGTTCAGACCAAAATCTTCCTTGGAATAATAAAAGTCAGCGCTTCTTCTGGCTTTTAACCACATCATAGAAGAGCATTTCTATCCCAGTCCTTATTCACACAAATGGGGCCCTTTGCCTTTTTGCAAAAGGGAATGCCAGAACGAAAAGGCCAAAATGACTTTTATTTTCCTATTTCTGTATGGCACGAATGGTGTAATGTTATCAGCAGAGATAATACTGCCTGTAAATAGCTCTTGAGTGAATTCAGTTGGCAAAATCGCGGGAGAAGATTGACAGGATCTTAAACAGCAGTAGTCAGGGCGGCCGTGGCTGGAGTATTGACAGCGGGTGATTTCGTGAGTAATGAAGAAGGTTATATGATTAAGTTTCCCGAAGCGTGCAGAGCCTGCCGGGAGCACTTGCTGCCGATCGCCACCCTTCTGTGTTGCTGACTAGCCTCCCTGCTTTCCAGGCAGGATCAATAGGATTAGAGGATTTGCGCAGAAAGCTTGCCTGTGGCTTCTAGTTAAGGGTGTAGGGTGCCTTATAGCTCTCCTCTCTGGCGTTTTGCACCATTCCATGCATTAAGCACATACAAAGTCATCTTTTGGGTCTATTTTATGACTGTTTTTCTGCTATTACTGTTTTTCAGAACTTCAGACTTACCTTTATCCCCCCTAAAAATAAGATAATGCCCAAGACAGCAGCCAATATGGCCAAATGCTATGCATTCTTCTTCAAGGCATAGCCCTTTAGTCGCCTCCACCAGGGAGCCTTGAGGTCACAACCTTGGTTAGAATGACACATGGGGTGCCTAACTCTTCGTACATTTGCCACCTAGCAAATCACCTGCCCATGCTTGTTTTCCTCACTAGATTGTTAACTTCTCTGACAACAATTGTGTTTTCTTAATCTTTGTAACCTCTCTACCTAATTATATATATATATCCCATAGTATATGTTCAATGAGCGTTTGCTCAGTTTTTAAACCATATGCTAAATACTCTAAATGAAAGTAATCTATTCATTGGTGAAAGAAGAAATATCTCAGTACCAACCCCATGGAGTTGTTGTGAAGAAAAAGTAAGCTTCAGAGAGGTTTTTAAAAACAGGAACTGATGACAGAGGTAAGCAGTGAGACCAGCATTCAAATATGGGTCTTGTGAATTCAAAGTCTGTACAATTGACCATTTTCTTCTATTCTTTCTGGCAAAGACACATTACATGAACTAAGTACAATACATTTATATATTTTTAAATCTTCTTTTTAAAATATTTAAAACAGTCCTCACTACACTCCTCTGAGACCTAATTTACCTACCTCTGAATTAGGTAAATAGCTGTTCTTCTGCATGCCTGTACAGGTCAATGACTTGTCCCATGGTTAAGTAAACCAGCAGACAAGGCAAGTTGAGAAAAGGTGAGTGAATGTGAATCAGTCTAATCGTTCCATCTCATTCTTCCTCCACTTGGGAAAAACATGGCACTGTCTTCATATAAACATGGCACTGATAGCAGACGCGTCCGAGTCTCAAATCGCATCCCCCTCTTTCTTGCATATCGCCAGGTATTGATGTTCATTATGCTTAGGCATCGTGGGCCAAGTCTGATTACTCTCACAACATCCCTTCCCCAGAGAGTCCAAATTCAGCAACCCAGCTGCCTCCATTTGCTCTGGATGCTTGCTGAGCCTTCCACTGTCTTCTTAAGTGCCTGGCAGGTAATCACAGGATGAGAGAGATGAAAATAATCTTTTTTTTTTGTTTTAACTCATATACCTGTATTAAGTTATTTTAAAGCTTCAGTCTTAGAGAGAGAGGAAAGTATACTTAAGCATTTATAATTCAGCAGACAGGGCTTATCTGGTGGCTCCTTGGTAAAGAATCCTCCTGCCAATGTAGGAGATTCGGGTTCGATCCCTGGGTCAGGAAGATCCCCTGGAGAAGGAAATGGCAACCCACTCCAGTATTCTTGCCTGGAGAATTCCATGGACAGAGGAGTCTGGTGCTACAGTTCATGGAGCTGCAAGTCAGATAAGACTAAGCAGCTAAACAACAACAATAATCCATCAGACAACCCTCATTACACACCCAAATCTATTTTATACATTGTATTTCCTATGTTTGTTCCAAGTATAAAAGTTTCTCCATAACTGTGTCTAATAATTGTATCAGATTGATCAGTTAATTAGCAATGGCAAACATTTACTATGAGAGATTAAATGAATTTTATAAGCAAATCCCCCTTATTAATATTGCAGGTTTATAATAAATACACAGCCAAACCTATCTCCTCTGAAATTGTTTTGGCTTAATGAAACAGTGTCTGTCACAACTCTGAAAATTCTGTAATATCCAAATTAATGTGTAAACAAGATCCAGTCTTTTTATTTTGTGAACTATAAAAAATCAATATTTAACTCACAGAAACACTTAGAAAACAGTATTTGCTGCAACAAAGTCTGTTGTATTCATTTGTGTACCTCCAAGGCAAGGTCTAGAAAATGCCTAATATTTATTTGTATGTATGCATGTTTCAATATTTTCATTTTGTAGGGCAAGAAGTAGTGAATGAATAATATATAAGTATACAAATAATGTTTCATACTTTTAAAATAAATAAAAATTAATGAATGGAGAATTAATGTAGACATATGATGATATAGAAGGGAGTTTGACCTGATAATGTGATATTTGAGCAGACATTCAAGTGAATTGAGGAATGTGGGCCATGATACTATTTGGAGAAGACTGTGTTAGAACTGGGTCTGTGTCCATTTCAAGAGCATACAGTCAAATGAAAATATTGAATTCTAACAGGTCGTGGATACTATGTGCCGTGCTTAGACACTCAGTCATATCCAACTCTTTGTGACCCCAGGGACTGAAGTCTGCCAGGCTCCTCTGTCCATGGGATTCTCCAAGCAAGAATACTGGAGTGGGTTGCTGTGTCCTCTTCTAGCATGGATAATATGCTGCTAAGTCACTTCAGTCATGTCCGACTCTGTGCTACCCCATGGACGGCAGCCCACCAGGCTCTCCAGTCCCTGGGATTCTCCAGGCAAGAACACTGGAGTGGGTTGTCATTTCCTTCTCCAATGCATGAAAGTGAAAAGTGAAAGGGAAGTTGCTCAGTCGTGTCCGACTCTTAGCGACCCCATGGACTGCAGCCTACCAGGCTCCTCCGTCCATGGGATTTTCCAGGCAAGAGTACTGGAGTGGGGTGCCATTGCCTTCTCCACATGGATAATATAGTGGGACTATATTGTGGAATTCAACTCCTATAGAGTGTTTTTTACTTTCATTTGTAGAGTTGCATATAACGTATGATATCTATCAATTCAACATAAAGTTGACTCGAGAAAAACGAGTTAGAGCTGTACAGGTCCACTTATAGACAGATGTGTTTTTTTAATAGTAAATGTTACAGAACTGCCCAGTCTGTGGTTGGTTGAATCCACAGATATAGAGAAGGCATGAATACAGAAGGCCTACTATGGGTTACATATGGATTAACCCTCGTGTCTGGCAAGGGTCAACTGTATAATCATGTTTTGTATTAATGAACTTACATGTAATTGCTTATAAGTAAAATTATTTTCAGTGTGGGTGATTGTCTACTACACAGGGTTAATAGCATCCTTCCAAGATTCATGTCCTTTTGCAAACCTCAGAGTGTAACCTTATTTGGAAATAGGGTGTTTGCAGATATGATTTAGTTAATATGAGGTCATACTGGAGTAGGATGGGCCTTTAATCCAACAAGACTGTGTCCTTATAAGAAGAGTAATAGAGCCCCAGGTTCACGTGTTGGTGTGGAGTCAGAGACTGGAGTTACACAGCTGTGTGCCAGGGAGCATTAGGACTGTCAGCAGTCACTGGAAGCTCGAGGAGAAGCATGGGCACACCCCCCACTGACGTGTGAAGAAGGAACTGAACTTACTGATACCTTGATTTCTGGCTTCTTTCCTTCTAAACTGTGCAAGAATGTGTTTCTGTTGTGTTGTGCCTCCCACATCTGTAGTACTTTTTTTATAGTGGCACTAAGAGACAAATATTCTATTACCGGGTCTTAGGCTAGCTGTCTTCACCAGGACTATTTCGTTTGGTGTGTTGTTTCCACCCACATACAAGAGTATAAAGTTATATACATGCTATTTATTTAACAAATGTTAAATACCTATCATAATCTTGGCAGTCAGCTAGGTGTTAGGAATACAGGTGTGAATGTCAGAAATGAAGGAATGCCCCATGGAGATTGATTATATAGTAATGTTTACTCATTCTTGTTACAGGTAGTAGATTGCAGGACTTTAGACTTCGTAATGCAGAAAAATGTAAGACAAGAAGGAGCTTGGCAAGAATTATTAAAACCACATGAAAGTATCAGGATTATATAGAGTACAATGGTTTCCTATACGAATAAATATTTATAATTAAACTAATAACCCAGAACTCAACTATGGTAGGATTCTGACAAAAAGTTTTATTTCCTCGTCCTTAGTTCAGTTCAGTTCATCGGTTTCTCAGTTGTGTTGACTCTTTGCAACCCCATATACTGCAGCATACTAGGCCTCCCTGTCCATCACCAACTCCTGGAGTTTACTCAAATTTTTGTCCATTGAGGCAGTGATGCCATCCAACCATCTCATCCTCTGTCATCCCCTTCTCCTCCTGCCCTCAATCTTTCGCAGCAATCAGGGTCTTTTCCAAGGAGTCAGTTCTTCACATCAGGTGGCCAAAGTATCGGAATTTCAGCTTCAGCATCAGTCCTTCCAATGAATATTCAGGACTGATTTCTTTTGGGACGGACTGGATGGATCTCCTTGCAGTCCAAGGAACTCTCAAGAGTCTTCTCCAAGACCACACTTCAAAAGCATCAATTCTTTGGCGCTCAGCTTTCCTTATAGTCCAACTCTCACATCCATACATGACCACTGGAAAAACCATAGCCTTGACTAGACAGACCTTTGTGGACAAAGTAATGTCTCTGCTTTTTAATATGCTGTCTAGATTGGTCATAATTTTCCTTCCAAGGAGTAAGCGTCTTTTATTTTCATGGCTGCACTCACCATCTTCAGTGATTTTGCAGAGCCCAAAAATAAAGTCTCTCACTGTTTCCACTGTTTCCCATCTATTTCTCATGAACTGATGGGACTGGATGCCATGATCTTAGTTTTCTGAATGTTGAGCTTTAAGCCAACTTTTTCACTCTCCTCTTTCACTTTCATCAGTAGGATTTTTAGTTCTTCTTCACTTTCTGCCATAAGGGTGGTGTCATCTGCATATCTGAGGCTATTGATATTTCACCCAGAAATCTTGATTCCAGCTTGTGCTTCCTCCAGCCCAGTGTTTTTCATGATGTACTCTGATATAAGTTAAATAAGCAGGATGACAATATACAGCCCTGATGTACTCCTTTTCCTATTTGGAACCAGTCTGTTATTCCATGTCCAGTTCTANAGCTTTAAGCCAACTTTTTCACTCTCCTCTTTCACTTTCATCAATAGGCTTTTTAGTTCCTCTTCACTTTCTGCCATAAGGGTGGTGTCATCTGCATATCTGAGGTTATTGATACTTCTCCCGGCAATCTTGATTCCAGCTTGTGTTTCTTCCAGTCCAGCATTTCTCATGATGTACTCTGCATATAACTTAAATAAGCAGGGTGACAATATACAGCCCTGATGTACTCCTTTTCCTATTTGGAACCAGTCTGTTGTTCCATGTCCAGTTCTAACTGTTGCTTCCTGACCTGCATACAGATTTCTCAAGAGGCAGGTCAGGTGGTCTGGTATTCCCATCTCTTTCAGAATTTTCCACAGTTTTTGTGATCCACACAGTCAAAGGCTTTGGCATAGTCAATAAAGCAGAAGTAGATGTTTCTCCGGAACTCTCTTGCTTTTTCCATGATCCAGTGGATGTTGGCAATTTGATCTCAGGTTCCTCTGCCTTTTCTAAAACCAGCTTGAACATCAGGGAGTTCACTGTTACTACAGTGATTTTCACCTTTGAGGTTATCTCCTTTCTTATTCTTCCTTTATTTATTTATTTTTTTCTTTTGGACATGTGATGTGGCTTGTGAGATTTTAGTTTCCTGACCAGGGATCAAACCCATGCCTCTTGCTTAATGAGAGTGGAGTCTCAACTACAGGACCACCAGGTAACCTCTCTGATCCTTTCTTTCAAACTTTTTGAATAGGCTAGTGTTTTTCCAAATTTTTTTAATTCCTTTAAGCTACAGCAACTTTAAGCACATAATGCATTTTTAGCAAACACCCTCCCAGGGAGAAAATTTGACCTCATGGAGATCTTTGAGTCAGGGTAAGTAAAGTTGGATCTTCCAGGGAAGCAGCAGGGAGGTGAAATCATACTAATTCTTTTGAAATGAGGCTTTCTAATGGCACCAGCTCCACGTTGCCCCCTAGATACTAGGAATGTTGGGCTGTTTTTCAAGACTGCTGCTGAGCTAGCAGTGGCGGTTGAGGTTAAGGCAAGTTAATTGCCCCAAAGCTCCTGTTCTTAATGAGACTCAGCTCCTTGCTGGAATAAATGTTCTCAGGTTGTTACTTACCCTAGTTAATTTCCAGAGTTCTGAAAAAGTTGATTCAGGTGTTTGTGTGTGTGTGTTTTCTATTTATTGTTGCTTTTATGGAGGCATGAATTTTCAGAGGGCTTCCCTGATGGCTCAGTGGTAAAGAATCCACCTGTCAATGCAGGAGATGCAAGTTTGATCCCTGGGTCGGGAAGATACCCCAGAGTAAGAAATGGCAATCAACTCCAGTATTTTTGCCTGGAGAGTTCCCATGGACAAATAGGCCTGGAAGGCTACAGCCTATGGGGTCACAAAAGAGTTGGACATGACTGAAGTGACTGAACAACAAGAAAATTTTCAGAGGTTCTTACTCTGCCACTTTTCCTGGTGGCACTCAATTTGATTTTTGGAAATTATTATTAAAGTGATATTTGGCATACCTTTTGGTGCTCCATCAATTATTGTAAACTTTCAGTGACTAAGAATGTATTTTTACATTTCTACGTGTTTGATATTCTACTGGGATAATTCACTGGGATTCCCTGATGGCTCAGACAGTAAAGCATCTGCCCACAATGCAGGAGACCTGGGTTAGATCCCTGTGTTGGGAAACCCCTGGAGAAGGAAATGGCAACCTACTCCAGTGCTCTTGCCTAGAAAATTCCATGGATGAAGGAGCCTGGTGGGCTACAGTCCATGGGGTTGCAAAGAGTCAGACACGACTGAGCGAATTCACTTTCAATTCACTGTTAGCAAGGTTCAATCTGATTTTTGCTTATTAGAAAAGCATTTATCACATTTATTTATTTATTTATTTTTATTTTGTATTTGGGTGTGTGAGGGTGATAGTTGTGGCAAGCAGGATTCAGTTCCTTGTCCTGGGATCAAGCCCAGGTCTCCCACATTGGGAATGTGGAGTTTTAGATGCTGGGCCACCAGGGAAGATCTTAGCAAACTATTTTAAAGAAAACAAAAGAAAAATTTTAACAACATTGTCCATTGGTTAGGATTTTTTAGTGACATTACAAGGACATGTGAATATTAACCTTCAAATGTAGGTCCTATGTAAATAAACCCAATAATAGTATACACTGAATGAACCTTGACAGAATCTAGTGACTTTTTTGTCAAGGAAAGTTTTGGATTTTGTGAAAAGGAGCTGAAATTAATGTGGTTTGTTAGGTAAAAAAAGTAAGGATTTGTCACTCAATTTCTCTCCTCATTATAGTTACTCCTAATAATAGATTTATTGCCCAGTGTTTGAACCAAAGGGTAGATAATGGTATTGCCACCTTTTAGCTCAGAGAAATTCTAAGTATAAAATGTTTAAACTCATGTAAATAAAGATATTGCATAATTTTAAACTAGTATTTGTCACACTTCAGAGAATATAGCTGTTCCACTCAAATTTTTGATTTTGGCTAATTTTCTATACTCAGCAATATTTTTTTAAAAACTTTATAATTTGGGTAGCTCACAGTAAAGAATAACTTCTTTCCATTGTGATCATAAATATTTGTTTGTATTTATATGTATATATACATATATATATGTATAGCCTTAGAATAAATTTTTTAAATACAGTGAGTAGTTCTCATGTATTATTCTGGTCAGCATTTCTATACAGCATTCATCTGCAGATGAATTATTAATGTACATGAAGAAATAGACAAAGTCTATTTGCAAAGATCGACTATGCAGAGTGACTTATGAGCTCCAGATCAATAGTAGGGAGGCCTCAGTGAGTGTCCTGATGTCTGAGGATGGAGGAGATTGATGGACACTGGGGGATAAATAGTGAGCAGTGACAACAAACACAGAGTCACGTGGTCTTTTCTCAGAGAAATGGCATCTGAAGAAAAACCTTTCAGATTTAACCCTTTTGGACTCCTTCTTGAATCATCTCACAGATAGTTTACTTACTGGGGTGGCTTGATTCCAAACTAAGATAAAATAAAACAGGATGAACAACTTAAAAAAAAAGTATTTCTGTATTTTTGTTTTTTTAATTAGGGTATAGGTGAAATTTACAGTTGCTTTACAATGTGTTAGTTTCTGCTGTAGAACATAGTGAATCAGCTATATGTACACATATGCCCCCTCCCGCGTGGGCCTCCTTCCCCACCCCACCCTCATCCCACCCCATCTAGGTCATCACAGAGGCTGAGCTGAGCTCTCTGGGCTTTCCAGCAGCTTCTCACTAGCTGTCGGTTTTACACATATGTGTATATGTGTCCAACCCCATCTCCCAGTTCCTCCCACACTCCCTACTTCACCTTGTGTCCACACGTCTGTTCTCTGCATCTGTGAGTCTATTCCTGCCCTGCAAATAGGGTCATCTGTACCATTTTTCTAGACTTCATACAACTTTTCATAATTCTCCTAGAGAGATACAGAGTACATGTTGTTTTTCTGTAATAAAACCGAAGGTACTTATTTGAAGTTCAAAACAACGGTTAAATCTATACATTTAGTGTTAAGTAGGAAGTCTTTCTTCTGAGATATTCCTTTTGATAAAATAAGAAGTTAAAGGTGGCTTCAACACAAGGTTTATTTTTGTGAGTTTTATTTTTCAGTACTTAGTATTTGAAAATAAAAAGTCAGTCTTTTAAAAATTTCCCTAAATATTTTCTGTCTACCTGTCCATCCTCTCAAATGGATCACTGTCATTTGTTTCCTTGTTTTGTAAACATGCAACATCTGCCTTACCTCTGCCCTGAAGGTGTCTTCCCTTTCTCTCTCCTAAATCATATCTATCCTATTAATTTTTTAGTCCTGTGTGTTCCATAAGATTGCTTTATTTCCCATCGAACCTTGCCCCTCCATTCATTTGAATGTCTATGCTCATGATTTTGAGTCAACAGAAATCTCCAGTTCTCACAATGACAAACACAAGAGCACATACCTCTCCACAAACACCAACCGTTCCTCTGTACTCCCATCATCATGAGTGTGCTCAATCATGTATAACTCTTTGTGACTCCATGGATGGTAGCCCGCCAGGCTCCTCCGTCCATGGGATTCTCCAGGCAAGAGTACTAGAGTGGGTAGCCATTCCCTTCTCCAGGGGATCTTCCTAACCCAGGCATTGAACCCAGGTCTCCTGCATTACAAATGGATTTTTTACCATCTGAGCCACAAGGGAACATTAATAAGTACCATTAATGAAAAGCAATGAACTATTGATACATGTAAAAACAGTGGTGAATTATGGTGGTGGTGATGCCCGGTCGTGTCTGATTCTTCGGACACCATCGACTATAGCCCGGCCTGGCTCCTCTATCCATGGCAAGAATATCAGAGTGGGTTGCCATTTCTTCCTCCAGGGGATCTTCCTGACTCAGGGATCAAACCCACATTGCTTGTGTCTCCTACATTGGCAGGTGGATTCTTTACCACTGCACCACCTGGGAAGCCCAAGTAAGTGTTGAAAGTGAGTGTTGCTCAGTTGTGTCCGACTCTTTGAGACTCCATGGACTATACAGTCCGTGGAATTCTTCAGGCCAGAATACTGGAGTGGGTAGTCTTCCCCTTCTCCAGGGAATCTTCCCAACCCAGGGACTGAACCCAGGTCTCTTGCATTGCAGGCAGATTCTTTACCAGCTGAGCCACAAGGAAAGCTCAAGAATACTGAAGTGGGTAGCATATCCCTTCTCCAGTGAACCTTCCTGACCCAGGAATGGAACCGGGGTCTCCTGCATTGCAAGTGGATACTTTACCGATTGAGCTATCAGGGAAGCCCAGTAAGTGTTGGGTTGGCCAAAAAGTTCATTAGGGTTTTTCCAGAAGATGTTACCAAAAACATGAACAAGCTTCTTGGCCAACCCAACATGTTGACTGAAAGAAAAGAGACACAAAAGAGGACATACTCTATAATTTCATCTATACAAAACTCTAGGCAAATGGAAGCTAATCTACAGTGTCAGAGCAGATCAGTAGTTTTGTGGGGAGGGAAGGAGAAAAGGATGGGGCCAGTAACAGGGATCATGAATGGAAATTTAATTATCTCTCCCGGAAGTTCCTAAAGGAATCAAGGATAAGCTCAAATCATCTTAGCATTACATGATCCTCTGGTGTTTCCTGAAATACTTGAAGGTCTCTAAGGACTGACCTAAGTTCTCAGTCAGTGTTTCCAGCAGGAAAGCAAGTTCATGCTTAGTTTTCATACAGGACGTGAAATCCCAAGGTCACATATGGTGTTCCTGGAAAGAGAATGTTCACAGCTTTGGGAGTTTCTTAAGCATCAACTACATCAGTTCAGGAATACAGGTTAACGTGCTCCAAAATGACCTCCTAACTGGCTGCTAGTAGACCTTAGGTTCCCCAGTTCAGTTTGAATAACTTAATCCTTGTTCCTGAAGGTATAGCTTAGAGTAGTTCTCCTACCTGTCTTATTAATTCAAGTTATTAGCTATTTTTCATGTCCAGATAATGACTGAGCTTCCACAATATGGGTGGATATTTGTATGGGAGATGCAGGAGCTGGGAGCATCCCTGACTGCTTCTGATGGATTCATTTCCATGTTAAGGAGACTATTGATCAAACTGTAGGCTTAGTCATCTTTCACGGGATGGTAGACCCAGTAGTCAGTTAAATGTAAAGTGCTTGCAACAGTTTGGGAGAACTGTCCAGGATGTTTTCTTTTGGAGGAAGGCTATAGGCAATATTGTTTTGAAAAATAAAATTGGTTTATGCCTCTTCTTTCCCTGTACTTCTTGGAGTCTAAGATTTTCCCTCTTCCGATGTCTGGACCTCATTGTTTCTTTTTCCCTTCACTGTCATAAAATTACTGTGACACATTCTGAGAGATAATCTTAATGCTAATGAAGTGTTAAGTCTTTTTTTTTTTTTTTAGTAGTGACATTGATGGTTTACTGGACAAGGGAACCTCATACAAAGGGTCCTGGAGCAATACCCCACCATGTGCATCAGATGGTGAACAGGACATAGCAGAAGTCCTCACTACTAAGGGGAGAAGGAGGCTACCATTAATAGGGGAGAATTGACATCAGGTGAGCTTGCCAGTTACCAGGGGCCAGTTACACCTTATAACTAAGAGTCTTGGATAATTATATGAGTTAAGCAGAGCAGACTGGTTAAACAAGGGATGGCCATAGGTGCTTGTCTGTGCTACAACTCCCTTCATTAGCCCGTGGAATCCAGTATGACCTAAAAGATCTCTGAATCAGTAACCATTTTTCTTTAGCTTTCTATTTAGAAGTGAACAGTGATTAACTGTGTACTGTCCTTTAAAGATCGAATTTACTACTGTGTAGCTCAAGCTTCCCTCACAGCTCTGTTGGTAAAGAATCTGCCTGAAATGCAGGAGACCCCGGTTCCATTCCTGGGTTGGGAAGATCCGCTGGAGAAGGGATAGGCTACCCACTCCAGTATTCTTGGGCTTCCCTTGTGGTTCAGCTGGTAAAGAAGATTCCTGGGTTTGATCTTTGGGTTGGGAAGATCCACTGGAGAAGGGATAGGCTACCCACTCCAGTGTTCTGGACTGGAGAATTCTATGAACTGTACAGTCCATGGGGTCGCTAAGAGTTAGACACAACTGAGCAACTTCACTATGTAGCTCAGGGAACCTACTCATTGCTCTGTGGTGACCTAAATAGGAAAGAGATCCAACAAAGAGGGGATATATATGTATGGTTGATTCACAGTAGAAATTGTTATTGATTCACAGTAGAAATTGTTGTTGATTCACAGTAGAAATTAACAAAACATTATAAAGCAACCATACTCCAGTAAAAATTAAATTAAAAAAAAATAGAATTTCCTCATTTCCCATCCAGGCTGGATGGATACCTGTGTGTGTATAGCTGAATCCTTTGCTGTTCACCGGAAACTATCAAAATATTGTTATTGGCTACACACTGATACAAAACAAAAATTGAGAAATAAAAGCACAGAAAAAAAGAAAAAAAATAGAATTTGCTCATCCAACAAGAAATAAAATTGTTCTCATCATTATTAATAATTTAGCAAACTGTGTGTCTCTGACTGATCATAAATATCTCTAGTTTATTTTTTTTGAGATACATCTTTATCGCTCTCAATTCAATTTGATTTAACTCCATACAAGTCAGTGTAATCAAATAAGCATTTTTAAAGCAATCAACTCATGTCTCTTTATTGTTAGAACAGAAATTATTTCAGTTAGCTGTCTATTATCATGTTCTTGATGTTGAGGGTAAGTTGTACATATTAAAAATAACAGAATAATAATATAAAGAAAAGTATATAATAGATCCTGTAGACCAGTTTATAAAGGTTATAAAACTGTAGTGAGGATAAACTTATTTTATTGATATCATTATCTGGAAAAATCTTGGTAGCAATTTGAATTCTGGACTATCATTTTAAGAGGCTGTATAGCTTGAATTGAAAGAGGTAACCTATAATCTTCAGGATACATTATATCTTTCTTTTAAGCAAGCTGACTTTCTATCAATGTATCTGTCTCTACTCCATCTGTATACTGATATGTCCATTTATCAATTTTAATTTTCTGATTTAAACTGTATATAGATAAACCAATTTAGTTGCTCTTAAAGTATAATGTACAATATAAAAGGGGTGCTAATATAAATATAGATTAAATTGTCTGCACATCTAGGAACTATTCTGAAAGTTGTTAAAAACTAATTTATAAAATGTACAATAATGGGCCAAATGAGTCTGAATCTAATTTTTATGTCCATTCTACACAAGGAAAGAAGTTTTCCATTCTTTGTGATTTGGCAGTTTGCAGGCCTGGCCTAGGTTTTCCTGAAAACAATAAGCCATGCTTGCCAAATCATTATAGGCCTTCTTGAATGTTTTCATCATCTGGCAAGAAAATAAAGAACATTCTGCCAAATATAAAGTGACACCAGACAGAGAGACATGTCAGTTATTGAAACGCACTTTTCCCTAGAGGGTGTTTGCCATATGGGGAAATTTTAAGCTTTAGGTTAAGTCCTGAAGGTTCTGAAATGAGAAGAAAAGTGATAATTATAGGACTTCCATAGTGGCTCAGTGTTAAAGAATCCAGTGCAGGAAATGCAATTAATTTCAATCCCTGGGTCAGGAAGAGTCCCTGGAGAAGGAAGTGGTGACTCACTTCAGTATTCTTGCCTGGAAAATCCCATGGACAGAGGAGCCTGGTGGGCTGCAGTCCATGGGGCCGCAGCAAGTAACACATGACTTAGCGATTGAACAAGAACAACAAAGTGATAAATATAATAGTAAAGCTCTCTAAATGTAAGACCTGTGGAGTAGGGAGCTTAAAATAAACATCCTGCTCAGAGGAGCACTAAGAAAATCATCAAAACACAGTGATGAACAGAAGGATAACCACAATGGTAATAAAATGAAGAGAAGGTAGAGGGAGGGGTGGGGAGGCAGGGGGGAGGGCCAGGAGGAAAAGCCATGTGTGCTTGACAAACTAAAGGGAAGGCAGCTGGGTCTCTTAGGTGTTTGACAAATGAATGGAATCCTCTCAAGTGGATTTTTAAAACTCAGACAAAAAAAAAAAAAAAAGACCAGCGATTTAACTTTTAAAACAGTTCTGACTTCCTAGTGAGCCCAGGCTGCTGAGAAAATAATCAATTACGGTTTCTCTCTGGAGAAATCCATTTTAATTCAAAGAATTCTCACACCTCAAAGAATCATGAGAAACTCCCTGTTGAAAAACTGACAAAATACAAAGGAAAGAAGCCACCATATGTAAATACCAGTAGAAACAACAGAAAACAGAATCAGACTCATAAAGCCTGTGTGGATGAGAATCACTGGACACCAGGAAGACTCTAGAGATAACTGACATGTTCCACAAATAAACTAAATGAGTAAATATATTCAAATAATGTTTTCTAAATATAAAATATTTAGAGCTAAGAATAAATCATTTTAAGATTAAAAAGTCCATCATCAGGCATCCCTAGTGGCTCAGTGGTAGAGAATCTGCCTACCAGTGTATGAGACACGGCTTCCATCCAATCCCGGAAGATCCCACATGCTTTGCAGCAGCTAAGACCATGTGCCACAACCACCCAGCCTGTGCTCAAGAGCCGGGGAGCCCACACACCCTAGGGCCCATGGTGCACACCAAGAGAGGACACTGCAGTAAGAAGCACTGCAACTGGAGAGTAACTCCCAACTCACCACAGCTAGAGAAAGGCCCACACGGCAATGAAGACCAACATAGCCATAAATAAATAAATATTTTTTTTAAGTTGTCCAATTGTGTGTCAAATAAGTGCTTTCTTCTATGTTATGAAAATTGATTCACATGGATGCACTGAAACAGCAAAAGACAGACACATGGCATTGGTTCTGGGGCCAGCCACAGCAGAGGCCGATGATGGAGTCAATAAGTCACTCCCAAAGGCTAGAAAATACTAAGACATTTCCCTTTGCAGTTTGGAATAAATGGTCATCTTACTGCCTAACGGGCTTCCCTCATAGCTCATTTGGTAAAGAATCCACCTGCAGTGCAGGAGATCCCAGTTCGATTCTTGGGTCAGGAAGATCCCTTGGAAAAAGGATAGGCAACCCACTCCAGTTTTCTTGGGCTTCCCTTGTGGCTCACCTGGTAAAGAATCCACCTGCAATGAGGAATACCAGGGTTCGATCCCTGGATTGGGAAGATTGCCTAGAGAAGAGAAAGGCTACCCACTCCAGAACTATGCCTGTAGAATTCCAAGGACTGTGTATAGTTCATGAGGTCAGAGAGTCGAACACAACTGAGTGACTTTCACTTTCAGTTACCTAACAGCAATATGATGGACCCATTTGTTCACTCCAGCAACTTAGGGTAAATAACTAATGAACCTGTGGATTGGCTGTGGATATCTCCTGGTAAAATGTTGAAAGTGTAATTCATTTAATGGGCCTCCATATTATAAGACAAAGCAAGAGAGAGACCAACTACCAACAAGCTCTTCCATTTGCAAACCAAATGTGAAGGAAATAGGAAAATAATGACCTATTGGGTTGGGTGATGGAAAAAGAAAAAATCTTTTTCTCATCTTCAGTTACTCCACCAGCAAAAGATTCTCAAAGCAAAGTGTGACTCTTTGCGACCCTGTGGACTGTAGCCCACCAGGCTCCTCTGTCCATGGGATTCTCCAGGCAAGAATACTGGAGTGGGTTGCCATTTCCTTCTTCAGGGGATCTTCCCGACCCAGGGATCAAACCCAGGTCTCCAGCATTGCAGGCAGACACTTTAACCTCTGAGCCACCAGGGAAGCATGACTCAAATTCTTCAGGGTCTCATCTACACAGACCAGCCTGGACAAGGGTAGTAGTTCCAGGCCACCTATGTTGGAAAGAATTATGGATACATCTTTGGGAGCATGACATGAAGAGTGAATTCAACTCAGATTCATACAAAGCTGAAAAAGATTTTAGCTTTATTATACTGACAAATAGACCATCAGATTGGACTATCTGAGTAAAATAGTCAAAAATCAGATTGGACTATTGGGCTGAAAAAGACTGGGACACTTCAAAAAATGTTCTTGGGGTCCCTGATAATTTTATAGCAATGAGCAAGCTGAATTATTTACCCAGATGCTAGCACTGATGGGAATTTTATGACATACAAAGAGGGAGGGGTCAGAAGTCTATGCCCTCTGGGATCCATGATTTAAGGTCTCAAGTAGCAGATTAAAATCTGAGATTAGTGGTTACTTTTCTGTACCAAAGAAAATTAATTTTGGAAATTTCAAATATTAAGAGCATGCAGCAGTTCCCTAAGAAGTACATGTTGTCAGCTCTTTGCTTAAAACGAAACATGAAAAGTGTAGGCAATTTTTATAAAAAATTCTAAGTAACATGTGCCATTTTTGTAATTCACATACTTGCCACATTGTGTTTTTAACTTATGTCTCAAGGTCATAAAAAAGATACAAAATTTTTGTCCAATATTTTTGCTAATCTTGACAATAATAGGAAGATGGATATACTATTAATAAATGAATTAATATAAGAATTAAAATGAGTGAAAATATACACATGAATGTGTGTGAGAGAGTTGTCAGCCTGTGAGCACAGATAACCAAGGCTTTTCTCCTTGTCTGTAAGGATCTTAAGTTTCAGGTGGCTGAGTGTTATTTTCATCGAAAGAGGCAGCAGGACACACCTTTTGCCAATGACCTGTAAGGGAAGTGTGCTGTGAAGGTCTCTATGAAACTTTTTACTTTGCTGATGTAAAGAGAGAGTTGTGTCTTTATGAGTCCTCTTCATCCTGCCAAGAACACGTGCATAAGCCTGGAGAAGCAACAACCTTGTTGCCACTATAATGCAATAAACATGAGGAGAAAAGTCAAGGCAGCGAGTTGGATAAAGCAGAATGAGAAAGAGACTGGTCTTCTGATGGTCATATTGAGTATCTGAACCAGAACTAAGGCTGCCCAGCCTTTGGGTAATGATATGTGCAAGAAAAACAAACACCCATGTGTTTATTCTACTTTGTCAGGTTTCCTATTACTTGCAGTTAAACACATTTCTTTCTTATATTTAGAGATAAAATCATTGAATATTGATTCTTGCCTTTATTCTTCAACCCAAGGAAAGCAATGATTGCTTCAGGGAAAATGTGAAGCAGAAACAACATATCTTTTAGTCCCCCTTTCCTTCTTTTTCTATTTGCTTATTCATAGTGCAAAAGTATAAGTTTCCATTAGATCAGCTTGTTCATTTAGGTCATCTGTCTCTGCTCTGCTCTCTTACTTTAAATCTTATCTCTGTTATGACCCAACGATGCCCAAATCAATCAATAGCAATGCTATTTTTTCCCAGAATTCAATCTTTAAAAGAATTTTAATTCATATATTTTCCTCTGCTTCTTTCAGCAAATTCTTTCCTTCATCATTCTAATTTTCGAGACTTCCACTGATGTGCCATTCTAAATTACGTCGTCATCAACTGTTTCATAGACTATTGGACTTGACTTTTAGCTACACTTTCTATCTCTGCTCTTGACTCCTGTGGTGGTGATTTAGTCATGGCCTACTCTTCACAAACCCATTGACTGTATAACCCACCAGGCTCCTCTGTTCATGGGATTCTTCACGCAAGGATACTGAAGTCAGCTGCCATTTCCTTCTCCAGGGGATCTTCCCGACCCCGGGATCAAACCCGCATCTGCTGCATTGCAGGTAAATTCTTTACCGCTGAGTCATCAGGGAAGCCCATTTGACCCTTGTACCATCATTTAAGAGTATGATCCTTTTATAACATAAATCAAGTAATATTATTACACTACCACAAGCCTTAGTATGATTCCCCTTTGTGAAAAAAGTAAATAAAGCCACCTCACTATAAGCTCTTTGTGCAACCCCAGAGATGGCAGTCCACCAGGCTCCCGCGTCCCTGGGATTCTCCAGGCAAGAACACTTGATTGGGTTGCCATTTCCTTCTCCAATGCATGAAAGTGAAAAGTGAAAGTGAAGTCGCTCAGTTGTGTCCGACTCTTAGCGACCCCATGGACTGCAGCCCACCAGGCTCCTCCATCCATGGGATTTTCCAGGCAAGAGTGCTGGAGTGGGTTGCCAATGCCTTCTCCCAGGTAGGGTTAGGGGGTTGGATATTATAGAGTATTTCCTTCCCAAGGCCAGCTATTTTCTGATTGTCTCTCCAGAAGATTATAGAGGCAACCTTGTGGGCCTGGATGGGGCTCAGACAAAGAGCATGAAACAGGAGGGAAGCTCTAGTATCTCACATAATCTGACCCCAACAACCACTCATTCCCCGAGTCATTTTGCCCCATTAGGTCTCCCCACCATATGTTCTTTAAATGCACTGATCTGATTGATTTTGTTGAGGAGGAATATGTGAGGAAACGAGGGGAATTACTCCAATGGAGCACCCTTTTCGTAGAAACATGAAGCCAAGAGAAAAGAAATTCCATGTTAAATCAGGAAGTTTTAAAGAGCATTAATGCAGTGGAATAATATATTTTGCCCCATGACACAATGTCCAGTAATAGCATGTTAGAGTTGAAATCAATATGAAATTGATTTAATACAATTACTCCAGGTTATCTAGTTCTCTATATTATATTGTTACTGAAACTAATAGACTTGATTTTAGAACTGTTTTGTATTTACTGAGAATTGAGGAGATAGAAGAGAATGCTAACATAAAACCTTCTCTACCCACAGTCACTGTTTATTCTTATAATTTTGCTTTAGTATGATACATTTGTTACAACTGATGAACTGATATTGATACATTATTATTAAGTAAAGTCTGTATACAGTCTATAGTTTACATCAGGATTCACTCTGCAGTGTACAGTTTTCTGGATTTTGAGAAATTTGTAACATTATCAAGACTTATATCTTCCTTTGCTTCATTTACTCATCCTTCCCACCTGTCCCCAAGTCTCTGGAGTTCACTAATGTCCTTTGTATCTCTTTCCAGAATGTCATATATTTGGAATCTTAGAGTTTATAGCTTTTTCATGCAATTTACTTTCCCTAAGCAATAGGCATTCGGATTTTCTCTGTGTATTTTTGTGGCATTATAGCTCATTCCTTTATTACTGAATAATGTCTCATCATTTAAATGTACCGTAGTTTATTTATCCAGTCATTTTTTTAAGGGCACATTGGGTGCATTCAGTTTGGGCCAAAATCTTACACATCACCAGCACTTCATATTTTGTTTTCTTTTTTGAGCATTAAAAAAAAATTTAGCCATTCTATAAAATGTGAAATGACAGCACATTGTTCCAGCTACCTAGTGATTGATAATGTCGGCATCTTTTCATGTTTAATTAATTGCCATATGTATATCTTTTTTGGTGAGGTGCCTTTTCAGGTATTTTACAGATTTTCAATTGGGTTAATTGTCTCTTTTATTGAGGTTTAAGAGTGCATTGTATATAAGTCCTTTAACAGATAATATGTTTTGCACATATTCTCCACGAGTCTCTGACTTGTCTTTTTCTATTCTTTGGTGTCTCATAGAGCAGAGGTTATAAATTTTAATGATGTCAAATTAATCACATTTTCTTTTATAAATCATGGTTCAGCTGTGTTTTAAAAATGCATTTTTAACCTCAAACTGATGAACAAAATCTGTAAAGAGATAAAAGACCAGTCACTCTAAGCTTGAAAACCTGTATAATTTTAGAAAAAAAATTATAAATTTCACCTTAAGTATAATTGAGATTCTTTGAAATGAAAAGAATTATATGAAGAGACTTGGATCATGTGTTATATTCCAAGAGATGCCTTAATCATTTAAGTCACCAAATGGGTGACTTAAAACCACAGAATTTATTCTCTCACAACTCTGGAGGACAGAGTCCAAAAGAATCTTTCTGTGTCCTTTTAAGGTAGAATGGGAGAAGGAGCTCTCTGGGGTCTCCTTTAAAAGGGCACTATAATCAATCAAGAGGGCCCCTGCACTCATGACAGTACTGATCTCCTTTAGCAATGACTGGATGGATCTCCTTGCAGTCCAAAGGACTCTCAAGAGTCTTCTCCAACATAAAGTTTCAAAAGCATCAATTCTTCAGTGCTCAGCTTTCTTTAGAGTCCAACTCTCAATCCATAATGACTACAGGAAAGACCATAGCTTTCACTAGAGAGACCTTTGTTGGCAATGTAACATCTCTGCTTTTGAATATGCTGTCTAGATTGGTNGCTGAGTGTTATTTTCATCGAAAGAGGCAGCAGGACACACCTTTTGCCAATGACCTGTAAGGGAAGTGTGCTGTGAAGGTCTCTATGAAACTTTTTACTTTGCTGATGTAAAGAGAGAGTTGTGTCTTTATGAGTCCTCTTCATCCTGCCAAGAACACGTGCATAAGCCTGGAGAAGCAACAACCTTGTTGCCACTATAATGCAATAAACATGAGGAGAAAAGTCAAGGCAGCGAGTTGGATAAAGCAGAATGAGAAAGAGACTGGTCTTCTGATGGTCATATTGAGTATCTGAACCAGAACTAAGGCTGCCCAGCCTTTGGGTAATGATATGTGCAAGAAAAACAAACACCCATGTGTTTATTCTACTTTGTCAGGTTTCCTATTACTTGCAGTTAAACACATTTCTTTCTTATATTTAGAGATAAAATCATTGAATATTGATTCTTGCCTTTATTCTTCAACCCAAGGAAAGCAATGATTGCTTCAGGGAAAATGTGAAGCAGAAACAACATATCTTTTAGTCCCCCTTTCCTTCTTTTTCTATTTGCTTATTCATAGTGCAAAAGTATAAGTTTCCATTAGATCAGCTTGTTCATTTAGGTCATCTGTCTCTGCTCTGCTCTCTTACTTTAAATCTTATCTCTGTTATGACCCAACGATGCCCAAATCAATCAATAGCAATGCTATTTTTTCCCAGAATTCAATCTTTAAAAGAATTTTAATTCATATATTTTCCTCTGCTTCTTTCAGCAAATTCTTTCCTTCATCATTCTAATTTTCGAGACTTCCACTGATGTGCCATTCTAAATTACGTCGTCATCAACTGTTTCATAGACTATTGGACTTGACTTTTAGCTACACTTTCTATCTCTGCTCTTGACTCCTGTGGTGGTGATTTAGTCATGGCCTACTCTTCACAAACCCATTGACTGTATAACCCACCAGGCTCCTCTGTTCATGGGATTCTTCACGCAAGGATACTGAAGTCAGCTGCCATTTCCTTCTCCAGGGGATCTTCCCGACCCCGGGATCAAACCCGCATCTGCTGCATTGCAGGTAAATTCTTTACCGCTGAGTCATCAGGGAAGCCCATTTGACCCTTGTACCATCATTTAAGAGTATGATCCTTTTATAACATAAATCAAGTAATATTATTACACTACCACAAGCCTTAGTATGATTCCCCTTTGTGAAAAAAGTAAATAAAGCCACCTCACTATAAGCTCTTTGTGCAACCCCAGAGATGGCAGTCCACCAGGCTCCCGCGTCCCTGGGATTCTCCAGGCAAGAACACTTGATTGGGTTGCCATTTCCTTCTCCAATGCATGAAAGTGAAAAGTGAAAGTGAAGTCGCTCAGTTGTGTCCGACTCTTAGCGACCCCATGGACTGCAGCCCACCAGGCTCCTCCATCCATGGGATTTTCCAGGCAAGAGTGCTGGAGTGGGTTGCCAATGCCTTCTCCCAGGTAGGGTTAGGGGGTTGGATATTATAGAGTATTTCCTTCCCAAGGCCAGCTATTTTCTGATTGTCTCTCCAGAAGATTATAGAGGCAACCTTGTGGGCCTGGATGGGGCTCAGACAAAGAGCATGAAACAGGAGGGAAGCTCTAGTATCTCACATAATCTGACCCCAACAACCACTCATTCCCCGAGTCATTTTGCCCCATTAGGTCTCCCCACCATATGTTCTTTAAATGCACTGATCTGATTGATTTTGTTGAGGAGGAATATGTGAGGAAACGAGGGGAATTACTCCAATGGAGCACCCTTTTCGTAGAAACATGAAGCCAAGAGAAAAGAAATTCCATGTTAAATCAGGAAGTTTTAAAGAGCATTAATGCAGTGGAATAATATATTTTGCCCCATGACACAATGTCCAGTAATAGCATGTTAGAGTTGAAATCAATATGAAATTGATTTAATACAATTACTCCAGGTTATCTAGTTCTCTATATTATATTGTTACTGAAACTAATAGACTTGATTTTAGAACTGTTTTGTATTTACTGAGAATTGAGGAGATAGAAGAGAATGCTAACATAAAACCTTCTCTACCCACAGTCACTGTTTATTCTTATAATTTTGCTTTAGTATGATACATTTGTTACAACTGATGAACTGATATTGATACATTATTATTAAGTAAAGTCTGTATACAGTCTATAGTTTACATCAGGATTCACTCTGCAGTGTACAGTTTTCTGGATTTTGAGAAATTTGTAACATTATCAAGACTTATATCTTCCTTTGCTTCATTTACTCATCCTTCCCACCTGTCCCCAAGTCTCTGGAGTTCACTAATGTCCTTTGTATCTCTTTCCAGAATGTCATATATTTGGAATCTTAGAGTTTATAGCTTTTTCATGCAATTTACTTTCCCTAAGCAATAGGCATTCGGATTTTCTCTGTGTATTTTTGTGGCATTATAGCTCATTCCTTTATTACTGAATAATGTCTCATCATTTAAATGTACCGTAGTTTATTTATCCAGTCATTTTTTTAAGGGCACATTGGGTGCATTCAGTTTGGGCCAAAATCTTACACATCACCAGCACTTCATATTTTGTTTTCTTTTTTGAGCATTAAAAAAAAATTTAGCCATTCTATAAAATGTGAAATGACAGCACATTGTTCCAGCTACCTAGTGATTGATAATGTCGGCATCTTTTCATGTTTAATTAATTGCCATATGTATATCTTTTTTGGTGAGGTGCCTTTTCAGGTATTTTACAGATTTTCAATTGGGTTAATTGTCTCTTTTATTGAGGTTTAAGAGTGCATTGTATATAAGTCCTTTAACAGATAATATGTTTTGCACATATTCTCCACGAGTCTCTGACTTGTCTTTTTCTATTCTTTGGTGTCTCATAGAGCAGAGGTTATAAATTTTAATGATGTCAAATTAATCACATTTTCTTTTATAAATCATGGTTCAGCTGTGTTTTAAAAATGCATTTTTAACCTCAAACTGATGAACAAAATCTGTAAAGAGATAAAAGACCAGTCACTCTAAGCTTGAAAACCTGTATAATTTTAGAAAAAAAATTATAAATTTCACCTTAAGTATAATTGAGATTCTTTGAAATGAAAAGAATTATATGAAGAGACTTGGATCATGTGTTATATTCCAAGAGATGCCTTAATCATTTAAGTCACCAAATGGGTGACTTAAAACCACAGAATTTATTCTCTCACAACTCTGGAGGACAGAGTCCAAAAGAATCTTTCTGTGTCCTTTTAAGGTAGAATGGGAGAAGGAGCTCTCTGGGGTCTCCTTTAAAAGGGCACTATAATCAATCAAGAGGGCCCCTGCACTCATGACAGTACTGATCTCCTTTAGCAATGACTGGATGGATCTCCTTGCAGTCCAAAGGACTCTCAAGAGTCTTCTCCAACATAAAGTTTCAAAAGCATCAATTCTTCAGTGCTCAGCTTTCTTTAGAGTCCAACTCTCAATCCATAATGACTACAGGAAAGACCATAGCTTTCACTAGAGAGACCTTTGTTGGCAATGTAACATCTCTGCTTTTGAATATGCTGTCTAGATTGGTCATAGCTTTTCTTCCTAGGAGTAAGTGTCTTTTAATTTCAGGGCTGCAATCACCATCTGCAATGATTTTGGAGCCCCCCAAAATAAAGTCAGCCACTGTTGCCCCTAATCCCTATCTATTTCCCATGAAGTGATGGGACTGGATGCCATGATCTTAGTTTTCTTAATGTTGAGCTTGTAGCCAATTTTTTTACTCTCCTCTTTCACTTGCATCAAGAGGCCCTTTAGTTCTTCTTCACTTTCTGCCATAAGGGTGGTGTCATCTGCATATCTGAGGTTATTGATATTTCTCCCTGCAATCCTAATTCCATTATGTGCTTTATCCATTCCAGCATTTCTCATAATGTACTCTGTATATAAGTTAAATATGCAGGGTGACAATATACAGTCTTCAGTTCAGTTCAGTTCAGTTCAGTCGCTCAGTCGTGTCTGACTCTTTGTGACCCCATGAATCGCAGCACGCCAGGCCTCCCTGTCCATCACCAACTCCTGGAGTTCACTCAGACTCACACCCATCAAGTCAGTGATGCCATCCAGCCATCTCATCCTCTGTCATCCCCTTCTTCTCCTGCCCCAATCCCTCCCAGCATCAAAGTCTTTTCCAATGAGTCAACTCCTCACATGAGATGGCCAAAGTACTAGAGTTTCAGCTTTAGCATCATTCCTTCCAAAGAAATCCCAGAGTTGATCTCCTTCAGAATGGACTGGTTGGATCTCCTTGCAGTCCAAGGGACTCTCATACTCCTTTTCCTATTTGGAACCAGTCTGTTGTTCCATGTCTGCAGACATGAAAAAGAGTCTTGCTCCTTGGAAGAAAAGTTATGACCAACCTAGACAGCATATGAAAAAGTAGAGACATTGCTTTCCCAACAAAGGTACATCTAGTCAAAGTTTGGTTTTCCCAGTAGTCATGTATGGATGTGAGAGTTGGACAGTAAAGAAAGATAAGTGCCAAAGAATTGATGCTTTTGAACTGTGGTGTTGGGAAGGCTCTTCAGAGTCCCTTGGACTTCAAGGAGATCCAACCAGTCCATCCTAGAGGAAATCAGTCCTGAATATTCATTGGAAGGACTGATGCTGAAGCTGAAACTCCAATACTTTGGCCACCTGATGTGAAGAACTGACTCATTTGGAAAGACCCTGATGCTGGGAAAGATTGAAAGCAGGAAGAGAAGGGGACATCAGAGGATGAGAAGGCTGGATGGCATCACCAGCTCAATGGACATGAGTTTTAGTAGGCTCCAGGAATTGGTGATGGACAGAGAAGCCTGGAATGCTGCAGTCCATGGGATTACAAAGAGTCAGACAGGACTGAGTGACTGAACTGAACTAATTGAAACTGCATATGCAAAAACTGGGGCTTCCCAGGTGAGTCAGTGGTAAAAACTCTGCCTGCCAATGCAGGAGACTCAGGTGATGTGAGTTCCATCCCTAGGTGGGGAAGATATCCTGGAGGTGGAAATGGCTAGAGTCCAAATGGCTAGAGTCTGGTGGGCTGGAGTCCATGTAGTCACAAACAGTTCGACACGAATGAGCATCCATTTAACATTTTATGGTTAAAAGAGTAATTCTTAATATTAATGCATGAATTCTTAGAGGAAACTTATGAAGTTAAATATTAATAAAATTGGATAAAATGTCCTCCTTATATGTAGTAGCTGGATATAAAATATTTCTGGTTTTGAAAAATTCAAAAATAGTAAAATTGCTGATGATTACAAAATATTGATGACTATGACAATTTTCCTCATAAGTTATAAAGGAATTGCAAATGTCAGGATTTCTTTATGCTAGAATGGAAATGTGAAAGAAATTTTCCAGCAATTCAATTTCAGGAGCTGAAACACCAAGTGGGTATAAGTTGTCCATATCCACATGCAGAGAGAAGCATCACGTGGTGAATAGATGATATTTTAAAGCTAGACTAAGACAAGTGTTCTTTGTCAAGGCTCTGAGCTATTTCATCTTCAAACTTAGTATTTACTCTGCAGGGTTGGAAAGATTCAAAAATATGAAGTGAAGCCACTAAGATTGTGTCTAACGGTTTCGGTGATTGGTGAGGATATATCCTTAGTTGGAAAGTGTCCCCATAAGCACATGGAACCCCTTTTGACTCTTAGATTGATTCTCCTCCCATTAGGAGGAATAAGGTCTGAGAAAATGAGATTTCTGAGACTCCATCATCAAGGCGCTAGATAACATTCAGAAACAGAAAAAAACAAAAACAAAACACTTAACTGAAATAACTGCAGAGGAATGTGGAAGTCTGTCCTGTTTCACCATGCCTTTTCTTCACTTTATAGAGATGTTCATTGTAATTATACACCTACTGTATCATGTTTATTATAAAAATATTTAGTAATTTCTAAATTTAGTAATTAGAAATTACTAAATTTCTAATCCTTCCACCTGACTCATAGAAGAGGCACCACCATCTCACTTTGCAAATCAAGGGACTAGATGCATTTTGATCACATTCTAAGGGTTCACAAACATTAGCTGACAAACAAGTAATTAATTAAAGTGGCAATGTGAATATGAACTCACATACTATAATGTGTTCTTGGACTTAATTCTATTTAAGAGCTACAAATACTTTCTGTACATACATCCTGGTCTAAAATCCTTAAATATAATGTAATCCTTTATTTTCAAGATTCTTATAAGAACCACCTAGAAAGTGGAAGTCTCACAAGGACTTCCTGGTGACCTAGAGATTAAGACTTCACCTTCCAGTGCAGGGGGTGCAGGTTCAATACCTCATTAGGAGCTAAGACCCCAGATACTTCACAGCAAGAAAACCAAGACGTAAAACAGAAGCAGTGTAACAGATTCAATGAAGACTTTTAAAATGGTCCATACCCAAGAAATCTTTTAAAAAATTGTATTTTAAAAACATGGCTCTCACAACCACACTGGCATTGGAGGGTTAAATGCTTTCTTAAGTATGACTGATTAAGACATATTGCTGATTTGGAATAAAGAAATAAACTTACTTGATTAAGGTATGAAAAAGGATTGTGAATAATCTTATTTTAATTATATGTCACTGTTGAAGATCCTCAGGAAAATACTTTGCAAAATATCAATCAAGATATTATTAATTAACTTAGTTGACTTCTTTTATGGTAAGGAGAGAAGTTAATTTTACCTTCATTTATTTATATTCTAAAGTATATTGAATTTATATGGTTCAGTAAGAGATATTTCTAATCTGCAGCCATATTTCCAATCAGATAATAATTGATTTACAATCAGATACTTAAGTTTAAAAACTTAAAGATACCAAAGAGATTACTAGGTATTTTCAATGGTAAATACTATCTTAAAGATTTGGAACCTATGTAAATAATATTTTTGTTTCATTCACTTATAAGGGAACCTTGTTTTATGTTAGAAGAAAACTAACCAATTATAATACATATAAGGATATTCTTGATTTGTTTGCATTAGCAAACCTTAACAAAGAGAAACATTAATTTCTAAATACATAAATATATTAAAATAATACATTTTGATTTTAAGAACTCAATGCTTACTGATAAAAAATTGACAATATTTGTAATTGCAATTTCTACTTTCTAACTTAAATGTTTTATATGGAGAGTTATGAAGTTAAAACTTATTTTTGACCTGTTTACAAAACTTTATCCATTAGTTCCATTTACACAGAGAAATGAGAACTTGGCTTTAGAATTTAGCTGGAGGTATAGTTATATACCTAATGGTCCCTAAAGATATGTTTTTCAGCTCCCAAAGGAAAAGCTGGATCTCCTTGACCTATTTACTAGTGAGAAAACATATATTTATTAATGTAGTTATCAATAAGCTATTTTTAAAATGTGTGAACTTTAAAATTTTACCTTAAAGTCTTTACATCTTAAAAATATGAACAAAATAGATGTTTATTTTTATAAATGGACATAGGATTTTATTTCCTCAATACTTTTTTTAGTATAAAATCCAAATAAATATATTTCCACTACAATATGATTCACAAACATTAGCCAATGTATACTTTCTATTATAAATACAGAGATCAAAATGTTCCTGGTTATGCTAAAATCTATATTCAGAAAACCCAACCTTTCAGGTAACCAAAATTTGTTAGAACTGTCTGGGATCCTTTGCATCAGGAAATGATCACATTTATCTTTTTATTAAATTTTAATTAACTTATGAATTTCTCCCAGTCTGAACAACCTATATATTATAGCTGGGAAAAATCAGTAAAAATTAAGATATGGACCAAACCCTTATGGTAATCAATTTCTTTGCAAATATTGATAATTGTCCTATGAAAAGGAACTTTTTAGTCTAGTAATATATTTTAGTCCTTATTCAATTAAATAGACACTATAAGAATATTTACCAGAGTATTAAAATTTGTGCTAAAGTTTTCCAATCTACATATTACATATTAATGATGAAATCATAACTCTATCATTGTATTTTCAGACAGCTTGACGTTATAGTCCCAATAAATAATGTAATGAAACATTATTTCTTTTGTGTAACTTCCCCCATATTATTTATACATACTGATTAAACAAATTTTGATAAATGTAATAAAATGTAAACCTGCTATAGAAATAGAAATAAATATTATGGTAAAATGAATAAACACAGTAGTCGTGTCCCTAGGTTTATACACAGACCCATACTGTTTATCCTATAGTTGAAATATAGATATAGCCCAACTGAAAATTTTATTTTCATTAGCCTTACTGTGTAATACAGAAGGATCACAGAAGATAGGTTTTGAAATTCCTTATTTTTGTTTAAGTGATTAAAAAATTTCACACAAGCCAAATAGATATAAAATTTGAAAAAGTATTACTGATATATACACACACACACACACACACATATGTGTATAATATTCTGTCATCAGGTCCCAATCTTTTTTCTTGTTCCTACAGTCAGATATAGATGCTGACTGACATTCTCCAGGAGGAGAATCCTGAGAATGTAAGTGGATATTCTGTAATACTGTTTCTAAGAACTGTTCGCTCTGTTGCATTTTCTTCATTTGACATCTTGCCAAATCCTCCTGTCTTCATTTGTAGGATAGAATTGAATGTTTGTGAAGACTTAGACAACTTTTCTTTAAAATCTGCCAATTCATTAGACAATTGAGTTGGAGTTAAGGTGCTTTATAATATAGTAAATACAAAAATGAGCAGTCCTCTAATCAGCCCCTAGAAAGCAATTTATTCTGGAGCTTTGGAATTTCCTTTGTTTGTTCTCTGTATTAAGGCTTTGTGGAGAGTCATACTTTTCATATGATAAACTCCCTTCTGGAAATATAAGGTTGTATGACGTTAGTTTAGTTCAGTTGCTCAGTTGTGTGTGACTCTTTGTGACCTCATGGATTGTAGCATGCCAGGCTTCTCTGTCTATCACCAACTCCCGGAGCTTATTCAAACTCATGTACATTGAGTCGGTGATGCCATGCAACCGTTTCATCCTCTGTTGTCCCCTTCACCTCCTGCCTTCAATCTTTCCCAGCATCAAGGTCTTTTCAGATGAGTCACTTCTTCAAATCAGGTGGCCAAAGTATTGGAGTTTCAGCTTCAGCATCAGTCTTTCCAATGAATATTCAGGACTGATTTCCTCTAGGATTGACTGATTGGATCTCTTTGCAGTCCAAGGGATTCTCAAGAGTCTTCTCCAACACCACAGTTCAAAAGCACCAATTCTTTGGCGCTCAGCTTTCTTTATAGTTCAACTCTCACATCCACGACTACTGGGAAAACCATAGTTTTGACTAAACAGACCTTAGTTGGCAAAGTAATGTCTCTGCTTTTTAATATGCTGTCTAGGTTGGTCATAACTTTTCTTCCAAGCAGCAAGCGTCTTTTAATTCCATGGCTGCAGTCACCATCTGCAGTGATTTTGGAGCCCAAGAAAATAACATTACTAAATGTATGATGTTACTAACTGACAAATAATGGGTTGGCCAAAGAGTTCATTCACGTTTTTTATTAAGATATATGGAAAATCTGGATGAACCATTTGGCCAACCCAGTATAAACATGGCTAGTATACACTTCACGAAGAATACTGGAGTGGGTAGCCATTCCCTTCCCCAGGGGATCTTCCCTACCCAAGGATCGAACCCCCTTCTCCCCCATTGCTGGCAGATTCTTTACCATCTGAGTCACCAGGGAAGCNTGAAGTTAAAACTTATTTTTGACCTGTTTACAAAACTTTATCCATTAGTTCCATTTACACAGAGAAATGAGAACTTGGCTTTAGAATTTAGCTGGAGGTATAGTTATATACCTAATGGTCCCTAAAGATATGTTTTTCAGCTCCCAAAGGAAAAGCTGGATCTCCTTGACCTATTTACTAGTGAGAAAACATATATTTATTAATGTAGTTATCAATAAGCTATTTTTAAAATGTGTGAACTTTAAAATTTTACCTTAAAGTCTTTACATCTTAAAAATATGAACAAAATAGATGTTTATTTTTATAAATGGACATAGGATTTTATTTCCTCAATACTTTTTTTAGTATAAAATCCAAATAAATATATTTCCACTACAATATGATTCACAAACATTAGCCAATGTATACTTTCTATTATAAATACAGAGATCAAAATGTTCCTGGTTATGCTAAAATCTATATTCAGAAAACCCAACCTTTCAGGTAACCAAAATTTGTTAGAACTGTCTGGGATCCTTTGCATCAGGAAATGATCACATTTATCTTTTTATTAAATTTTAATTAACTTATGAATTTCTCCCAGTCTGAACAACCTATATATTATAGCTGGGAAAAATCAGTAAAAATTAAGATATGGACCAAACCCTTATGGTAATCAATTTCTTTGCAAATATTGATAATTGTCCTATGAAAAGGAACTTTTTAGTCTAGTAATATATTTTAGTCCTTATTCAATTAAATAGACACTATAAGAATATTTACCAGAGTATTAAAATTTGTGCTAAAGTTTTCCAATCTACATATTACATATTAATGATGAAATCATAACTCTATCATTGTATTTTCAGACAGCTTGACGTTATAGTCCCAATAAATAATGTAATGAAACATTATTTCTTTTGTGTAACTTCCCCCATATTATTTATACATACTGATTAAACAAATTTTGATAAATGTAATAAAATGTAAACCTGCTATAGAAATAGAAATAAATATTATGGTAAAATGAATAAACACAGTAGTCGTGTCCCTAGGTTTATACACAGACCCATACTGTTTATCCTATAGTTGAAATATAGATATAGCCCAACTGAAAATTTTATTTTCATTAGCCTTACTGTGTAATACAGAAGGATCACAGAAGATAGGTTTTGAAATTCCTTATTTTTGTTTAAGTGATTAAAAAATTTCACACAAGCCAAATAGATATAAAATTTGAAAAAGTATTACTGATATATACACACACACACACACACACATATGTGTATAATATTCTGTCATCAGGTCCCAATCTTTTTTCTTGTTCCTACAGTCAGATATAGATGCTGACTGACATTCTCCAGGAGGAGAATCCTGAGAATGTAAGTGGATATTCTGTAATACTGTTTCTAAGAACTGTTCGCTCTGTTGCATTTTCTTCATTTGACATCTTGCCAAATCCTCCTGTCTTCATTTGTAGGATAGAATTGAATGTTTGTGAAGACTTAGACAACTTTTCTTTAAAATCTGCCAATTCATTAGACAATTGAGTTGGAGTTAAGGTGCTTTATAATATAGTAAATACAAAAATGAGCAGTCCTCTAATCAGCCCCTAGAAAGCAATTTATTCTGGAGCTTTGGAATTTCCTTTGTTTGTTCTCTGTATTAAGGCTTTGTGGAGAGTCATACTTTTCATATGATAAACTCCCTTCTGGAAATATAAGGTTGTATGACGTTAGTTTAGTTCAGTTGCTCAGTTGTGTGTGACTCTTTGTGACCTCATGGATTGTAGCATGCCAGGCTTCTCTGTCTATCACCAACTCCCGGAGCTTATTCAAACTCATGTACATTGAGTCGGTGATGCCATGCAACCGTTTCATCCTCTGTTGTCCCCTTCACCTCCTGCCTTCAATCTTTCCCAGCATCAAGGTCTTTTCAGATGAGTCACTTCTTCAAATCAGGTGGCCAAAGTATTGGAGTTTCAGCTTCAGCATCAGTCTTTCCAATGAATATTCAGGACTGATTTCCTCTAGGATTGACTGATTGGATCTCTTTGCAGTCCAAGGGATTCTCAAGAGTCTTCTCCAACACCACAGTTCAAAAGCACCAATTCTTTGGCGCTCAGCTTTCTTTATAGTTCAACTCTCACATCCACGACTACTGGGAAAACCATAGTTTTGACTAAACAGACCTTAGTTGGCAAAGTAATGTCTCTGCTTTTTAATATGCTGTCTAGGTTGGTCATAACTTTTCTTCCAAGCAGCAAGCGTCTTTTAATTCCATGGCTGCAGTCACCATCTGCAGTGATTTTGGAGCCCAAGAAAATAACATTACTAAATGTATGATGTTACTAACTGACAAATAATGGGTTGGCCAAAGAGTTCATTCACGTTTTTTATTAAGATATATGGAAAATCTGGATGAACCATTTGGCCAACCCAGTATAAACATGGCTAGTATACACTTCACGAAGAATACTGGAGTGGGTAGCCATTCCCTTCCCCAGGGGATCTTCCCTACCCAAGGATCGAACCCCCTTCTCCCCCATTGCTGGCAGATTCTTTACCATCTGAGTCACCAGGGAAGCTCAGTATATACTCAGTGTGTTCAGCAACAGCACTTTCAATTTCATGTAAATCTGACTTCTACAATATACTTCCTTTTAAATTCAGTGTAAAGCACAGTCCAATGAACATTTACTGACTGCATAATTTATGATAAACTTTATGCTGAATGATGGAAATAAAAAGATTAACATGACAGAGCTCTCTCTAAGTATCTCACTTCTAGTTGGGAAGGAATAAATTTAAGAAATAATCTATTAAGGTGGAAATGGATGAAGAGCTTAAAAGGAGGAATGCTGTGTTATTATTGAGAAATTTTAAGATGTTTAATTATTTATGGCAATGATATCAGTACACACTTTGCCATTGTATTAATATTCTCATCCTGTCAAAGCCTACAACTAAAAGTTCTTTTGTTTGGGTTTAACTGAAAGTATTCCTGCACAGGTCATTTTTATTTTTACCACACATAACTATTTTACTTTCACTTATGACCTAGGACCAAAAGAACAAATTTGTTGTTGGATAGTATATTGAGTATTTTCATTCCATTATACATGTCTTCAGGCCAGTAGACAAAGATAGAATTTAGTCAAAGGATTTCTTATATAATTGAATCTATTAGAAAAAGGTTGTATTGTTATTTAACAAGATAATTGTCCTCTCTCTTAAATTATTTAATTCCTTTCCAAAGAAATAGAAGATGCTACAGGCAAAATATCTACAATATCCTCATCATTTTAGCCTGTAAAGGATAAGAAGCAGGTTGATACCAGACATTTTTGAAACATTTATGAGGAAGCAATGAGAGCAAAGATTTACTAGCTCGCACAGTAAGAACAAAGCAAGTAAAACATATTCTATTTCATATTCCACTGAATTAAACAACAGAATTTGCTTGGGATTTAGCAGGTATTCTGAAGATCTATTGTTTAGAAAAATTGTCCTGTATTACCTTGTCATCTAAATGATGTCACCTAAATAAAAATACTTTAAATAAGTTGAATCCACAAATTCCTATTTAAATAAGATACTAGAAGGCAAAAATGAGTTGTATATATGGTTATAAGAGTAAGGAATGATTATATATTTGAGATCACAAATTTGCACACCTGTGTTATTATTATTACCTAATTAACACTTTAACCTACTTTTCATCAAAAGGTGATACCTCTGAAAACTGAGATCTAGAAACCAGCTTATAGAACGTACCTAGAAACATTTCCCACCATTTATGATCTTTGGCCACCTCATGGGAAGAGTTGACTCATTGGAAAAGATTCTGATGCTGCGAGGGATTGAGGGCAGGAGGGGAAGGGGATGACAGAGGATGAGATAGCTGGATGGCATCACTGACTCAATGGATGTGAGTCTGAGTGAACTCCAGGAGCTGGTGATGGACAGGAAGACCTGGCGTGCTGCGATTCATGGAGTTGCAAAGAGTTGGACACGACTGAGCGACTGAACTGAACTGATGATCTTTCTTCTTTAATTTCTAAAACTTGGCCAAGTTCAATATGTGGTATATGTTACCAAAAGAAACTTTCATGGTTAAGAAACCAAATTCTTTTTACCGTTTGATACATCATTTTTTTCTTGTCTATTGATACCATTGAGCTGATATCTAAACAATTTGCTTCTCTAAATTCAAATAATTAAAGAAGAAAATGCTATCTTAATTTATCAAAATCAACAATAATATACTGCTACATACCTGTTAGAATGGCTAAATCCAAGAAAATTATTATATCAATTGTTGGTGAGTTTACTGAAGAATGCAAAAGGAAATGGGAACCCATGCCAGTATTCTTGCCTGGAGAATCCCATGGACAGAGGAGCCTGGAAGCTATATTATAGTCCATGGAGTCGCAAGTGTCGGACATGACTTAGTAATCACCACCATACGAAGAATATAAAATCTCATTTACTACTGATGGAAAGCAAAATGATACACTTGTGGGGACAGGGTAGGGGCAGTTTGGCAGTTTATTACCAAATTAAACATAGTCTTATCTATGATCCAGTAAAGGATTTGAAAACTTGTATCCACAAGAATATCTGCACAGTAATGTTTACAGTAGCTTTACTCATAATGCCAAACAAATAGAAATTCAAGATTCTCTTTGTGGGTAAGTGGATCAGCAATAAACCAATAAGATGGGCCAGAGTTCCTTAGAGAAATGTCTGATTCTAGGCCTAGGGGAGGAAAGTTAAGTGGTGGTTAACCCAAACTGTCTTATACTTTCAGAAAATGTTAAGGTGTATATTCCGAATATACACACAGAGGGATATATGTCAGGAGTCACCAAAGTCAGTTGAAAGAGCCCCCAGTGGTCAAAGCTTGATCAACTTTAACCACAAAATAGATAAAGTAGCTTTGGGTTATAATCTCAAATACACAAACCATTTCTATGAGACTATAATGATATAAGTGAACGTGTGAGTGAAAGTCACTCAGTCATGTCTGATTCTTTGTGATCCCATGGATCCATGGAATTCTCCAGGCCAGGATACTGGAGTGAGTAGCCTTTCCCTCCTCCAGGGGATCTTCCCAACCCAAGGATCAAAACCCTATCTCCTGCATTTCAGGAGGTTTCTTTACCAGCTGAGCCACAAGGGAAGCCCAAGAATACTGGAGTGTGAAGCCTGTCCCTTTTCCAGGGGATCTTCCTGACCCAGGAATGAAACCAGGGTCTCCTGCATTGCAAGTGGCAAAATTATGGCATGAAAAGAGGCAGGTTGTGTAAAGTGGTGTAGAGTCCAGAAAGTATGACCTCATCCAGGTGACCAAGGTCCACATCAGCAACCATACTTTCAGGTTGACAGTATGGACTCTTGATACAGGGGGATGAAACTGACACTTAGACTGACAGCATGGAC
The DNA here is from genome assembly GCA_006410615.1 of Neotragus moschatus. Classification (NCBI taxonomy): domain Eukaryota; kingdom Metazoa; phylum Chordata; class Mammalia; order Artiodactyla; family Bovidae; genus Neotragus; species Neotragus moschatus. The sequence goes on from SJYA01002872.1 coordinate 505,975, forward strand.
CCCTGATACAAAGAGATGAAACTGCCACTTTATGATCTTCATCCCAACAGTCCCAAACTCAATCTAATCATGGGCACAAATCAGACACATTTCAATAGGCAGACATCCTACAAAATGCCTGACCATTTCAAAACGGTCGATGTCATCTAAAACAAGAAGAATCTTAGGAATTGTCACAGCCAAGAAAAGCCTAAGGAGACCAGAGGAATCAGTGTACTGTGATATCCCAAATGAGCTCCTGGGTAGAAAAAGAAAAAGAGCCTTAGATAAAAATTACAGAAAAATGAATAATCTATGAACTATGGTTTATAATGTTGTTACTGTTACTTTTAGTCACTCAGTCATGCCCAGCTTTGTGACTCCATGGACAGTAGCTTGCAAGGCTTCTCTGTCTGTGGTATTTTCCAGTCAAGAATCCTGGAGTGGGTTGCCATTTCCTCCTCCAGGGGATCTTCCTGACCCAGCAATCAAACCCATGTCTCCTCATTGGCAGGCAGATTCTTGGCCACTCAGCTGCTTGGAAAGTTTGATTTATAATAATGTATCCATCCCATGGGCAGAGGAGCCTGGCAGGCTACAGTCCCTACAAGCAAAAAGAGAAGGACACAAAGTGACTTAGCAGACATCATTACTTCATTAATCATAACAAGCGTACCTTACTGACATGTTAATAACAATGTGGGGGGAGGCAGTGCACAGCATATGTTAAAAGTCTATGCTGTTTTTCTTTTTTTTTTCTGTAAAGCTGAAAATCCATTAAATATAAAATTTACTTAAAATGACCAGTTCATAAAATTTCTACTTAGTAGTATCAATAAAGTATGTAAAGAATATCTTAGAATCAGCATATATGATAACCTATCCCTAGGTTGTCCCTAGACTGTCCCTCAGGAAAGCTCAAAATATAGGGTTGGATGACAACATTGAAGCAGGGAGGAAGGGAATGGGTTGCAGTACCAGCAAGTCCAGTATTTTGAAATTGCCTGGCAACCTAAGATATGATGATGGTTAGAGAATTACTGAAGCTATCAAATGTGAACCTAACAGGGTTATAATAAACATGCAGAGCTTAAAGCATTGTTCCTCAAATAACATGCATCTCTAGTGTTTAGAATATATATTATATACCCCTGGTTATCAAGTACCCTTCAAAGTCTTTGGAAAGGTATTTTTGTACAACTAAAATATCGAGTATTTTATTTTTTAAGAGATGGATATAATCAATAGATATAATTCAAGAATTTGTCTATCTAAGGAAATTTTGGGCTTTTTACTATGCACCATAAAATAAAGTGCAGATTAATTTATCTGTCAAATGTTAAATAAATAAATAGCAGTGGTAAAAAATACTTCAAGATCCTAAGCATCTTGTGATAGAGAAAAACTTTCTAAGCTTACATGTAGTGAGTGAAAAGATATTTCTATATTAAATGTAATCATGAAAACTTCTAAATTTCTTGTAAATTACTTATCAATAAAACTATAAAAATGTGGCTATAAGATTCTTCATCTTTATAGAATATTTACAAAGCAAAAAAAAAAAACCTTTCAAATCCCCAAAATGGGCCAACTAAGATAGTAAATAATTCATATAAGTAAAATGACAAGTGTAGATATATGAACAAAAGATCAAATTCTCTAATAATCAAGTAAGTATGAATTTAATATTTTTTAAGTATTAAAGTAGCAAAGATTTTTTCAAAGATAACTCTAGTGTTGGCAAGGGTGCATTAGAGTAAAATATTTAGTATTTTACAAAATCATCCTTTCCATGAGCAAACCCATCCACTTAAATGACAGGGTAGATGTGGAAAGAAGTTTATCAATTCCTGGGGATAAATTCTATTACCATTCTCTTCTTCACTGCTTTCTGCTAAAAGTGCATATTTAGGCGTTCATAATAACTATCTTTCCCTTGGCTTTTCCAAGTTCATGGGAGAAATACCTGCACCTTCTCATCACTGCTAAATCTCCTTCTATGTCTGCTCAAAATTTTAGTATATTATTTAATTTTTTCTCTTGCTACCTCTTCTTTCATCAGAACCATGCAAAGCACTGAATCACCAGCTATGGCTGCATATTCCCTGGCACCACCCTGATACCTTCTGCACAATCATCTCCATTACAGATGGCAAAGCTTGCAGAGGCAAGTTTTTTTTGTCATTTTGCATTGAAAGTGAAAGTATTGTTCTCTCAGTCAGGTCTGACTCTTTGCGACCCCATGGACTGTAGCCTGCCAAGTTCCTCTGTCCATGGGATTTTCCAGGTAAGAGTACTAGAGTGGGTAGACATTCCCTTCTTCAGGGGAATCTTCCCGACCCAGGGATCGAATCCAGGTCTTCTGCATTGCGGGCAGATTCTTTACCATCTGAGCCACCAGGGATGCTTTGGAGGGGGACACAAAATACATTTTGAAGCTGTAAGAACCTTTTCATACAGCTAGGTCAAAGTTTAATGCAAAAAATAGTTATTAAGAATATCTACAAGCAGGTAGCTTGTGATATCCAGTGTTAAGCACAATTTGTCTAAACTCAGGGCAGGCAGAACTTCTTGTCAGAAGAGATAATAATACAGCTAGGGCTAAAATTTTTACTTGGAAACTCCCTTTCAACTCTTGATTCTTCTAACATAAAGCCTGATGAGTCTTATCAGTCTTCTTGGTGTGTAATAAATTATAGGGACTTCTTATGAAATTTCACTGATGAGAGCAAAACTATATAGCAAAACAAAATACCAACTGCGCCCACCACCAAAAAATGGCAGTCATCCTCGTTTGTATTGTGGTATTGCTGTTTAGTCACTAAGTCACATCCAATCCCATGGACTGTAGCCCACCAGGCTATCCATGGGATTTCCAGGCAAGAATTCTAAAATGGGTTGCCATTTCCTTCTCCTGGGGATCTTCCCTACCCAGGGATAGAGTCTGCATCTCTTGCACTGGCAGGCAGATCCTTTACCACTGAGCCACCTGGGAAGGCTTTGTATTGTGTTGCTTTGGATTAAATACAAATAGTATCAAAATCTGTTTTCTGTAACCCAAACTATCTGTGAGTGAAATTCACTCTGTCGTGTCTGACTCTTTGTGTCCCCATGGAACATACAGTCCATGGAATTCTCCAGGTGAGAATACTGGAGTGGGTAGCCATTCCTTTCTCCAGGGGATCTTCCCAGCCCAGGGATCAAACCCAGGTCTCCCACACTGCAGGCCGATTTTTTACCAGCAGAGCCACCAGGGAAGCCATCTGTAACAAAGTGATTCTTTAATCAAAACTGGTAATTTTGAATTTAATGTAATGAACTTTTTTTGCTATGGTTGATCTTTAAAAAAACACCTGTGTTTACCGAATGTCAAGGTGATATCTTCTAGGCTGCCTGCTGATCAGAATGTCAGTTTTCACCAGAATATTTTAAGCTGCTTTTTAGTAAGAGCTGGCTTATTCATTATCTGACTTTCACCTATAGAGCATTTCCAGTGTCTGGCTAAAGTCACCCAGGAGGCTTCAGATACAGTTTTATTTAGCCTATGTATCCATTTAGCACTTCCTTGTAGTTCTCAGCTTTGTCCTTTCCTTTTGGATCAAAGAGAAAAAAAGCGCAGTAAGTGAAATGATGGTTCACCTGGGAAATCCGGGCCCCACTGGCCCACACGCCATTACAGAAACAGCAGGTCGGGCCGCACAGACATCCCAGAGTTCCTTTCTATCCGTGTGGTTTCCTTTACCCACTGTTTATAGAAAAGTGGCTCTGTTTATCGATGATGGGTGGATCATCGATATATATTTGAGAAAGGATGTGAAGTTCATGAATTTGAGTTCATTTAACTGTTTTCCAAGTAACTAAAATGCCCTTTCTTCTGGCAGATAGTTAGATTTGCACTTGGTACTGGATGAAAAGCCCCGTTCTCCCAATGGCATTCTGTCACCTGTTATTGAAATGGAGCAGGACCCTGTGGTCCTTGCCCCTCATGTCTGCAGCCGGCTGCTTGTTGGCAGAAAAACTTTAGCCAAATAATAAGTTTAATCAGAGATGTGAGAACATGCAGAGACCAAGGAAAACAGTGCAACAAGGCTAAATAGGAATGGTTTAGTCATTAAACTTAGTCAAGGACCTTTAGTTCCTCCTCAAAGGCTGTAGATGATTATGAGCCCTATCCTGTGAGCTGTCTTACAGAGTCAGAAACCCCCACCAGGTGGAGGAAATTAACAACGTGATGACCAGAAGGACATAAGCCGCACAGTTCTAAGAACTGGCCTCAAGGAAATGGGAACAAACTGGCCCTAGACCTGAAGATTAACTACTTCAAACAGCCAAGGCGATGCCGATCAGATTAGCACGTGGCCAGGCGCAAGGTGATCATCAGCGCTGACCATGCTGCTTCTGTACGCAGCCCCCTCCCTCTGTCTGTGAAAGCCCGGGCCCATGACTGTCGGGGCTTTGTGTGGGGTGCGGAGGGAGTTAGCCTTTGGATAAGAGTCTGCCCCTCCCCCAGCCCTTGCTGCTGGTCTCTGAAAAAAAGCAAACTTTCCTTTCCATCAGCCTTGCCTCGTTATTGGCTTTTTGCAACGGGACCCGCTTTCAGTTACAGTTTTTGGTGCCCACGTGGATCGGCTGCGTTCTCAGACATCTCGCTGTCCCGCGTTCCCAGCAGAGGAGTGGCCTCGATGACTCCCCAGGAGGGCTTCGAGAAGCTCACTGGTCGTTTCATGGCTCGCTAGCCCCAGGAGAGGGGTTTGGGTGGACGTTTCAAGCAGCTGCAGAAACCATTTTCTTCCAGGATCCTCCCTGTTTCTCCCCCTGCTCAGCACTGGCTGCCAACTAATACTTAGAATGGAAAGGTGCTTCTGGAAGCTCCAAGACCAAGTAAGTCCACGGGTGTGTACCCAGTTAACTTCTCTTCTGAGCACTGAGGGTCATCTGGACATTTTGCTAATTGACTCTGACCTGTGCCTGACTTTGAGTCCTGTAAAAGGTCTCCCTGTCAGCAGGTATTTATACTTGCTTATATCAGGCTTCCCTGATGCTCAGTTGGTAAAGAATCTGCCTGCAATGCAGGAGACCCTGGTTGGATACCTGGGTAGGGAAGATCTGCTGGAGAAGGGATAGGTTACCTACTCCAGTATTCTTGGGGTTCCCTTGTGGCTCAGCTGGTAAAGAATCCTGCAATGTGGGAGACCTGGGTTGTATCCCTCGTTTGGGAAGATCCCCTGGCGAAGGGAAAGGCTACCCACTCCAGTGGGGTCCCAAAGAGTCGGACACCACTGAGCGACTTTCGGTATGTGAAGTATGTTTTATTAGTTTCCTCCAATGTGGCCTGTGTGTGTGCTAAGTTGCTTCAGTCGCCTGTGACTCTTTGCAACCTTATGAACTGTAGCCTGCCAGGGTCCTCTGTCCTGGGATTCTCCAGGCATGAATACTAGAGTGGCTTGTCATGTTCTTCTCCAGGGGATCTTCCTGAACCAAAGATTGAACCTGAGTCTCCTATGGCTCCTGCACTGCCGGCAGATTCTTCACCACTGAGCCACTGGAAAGACCGTCTGATGCAGATGACTAGGCAATATATAATATATTTATATAGTATATAAACAAAAGGCAGGCCTAGCACCTAGGAACATGGGCAGACCCAGAGCAGAAGGCTGAGCCACTCTGGCAATGCCAGAGCAATGTGTTGTTCATCAGTACTTTCTATGGAATGATTGACTATTAAAAGGGGAAAATAATAGAAGTTGATGTATAAGGTATAAGTCATTCTACCTTATACATGATTTAATTTGAACTTTAACCAAAACGACCTGTCTGTGCCCTATTAACCATACATTGTAAACCTGCTTGTAACAGTTATTAGACAGCCCTGTGAGGATGCTGTGTAGGCCACTGGGATCGTCAGATTCAATGAAGAGTAGCAGCATGGAGCCTTGAACGTGGGTGTGGTGAACACAGAGGGAGTGCAGTCAATAACCCTACATCAGCCAGTGGCACTGGTCTTACTGTGTGTGTTCAGTCACTTCAGTCATGTCCGACTCTGATCCTATGGACTGTAGCCCACCAGGCTCCTCTGTCCATGGGATTCTCTAGGCAAGAATATTGGTGTGGGTCACTGTACCCTCTTCCAGGAGATATCCCTAACCCACGGATCGAACCCATGTCTCTGCACTGTGGATGGATTCTTTACCAACTGAACCACCAGGGAAGCCCTGCTTTACTGTGATCTTGTCTAATGTATAGAAACATCGGATTCCACTGTGCAGCTGAATCTAATGCAATAGTATATTTAATTAGAAAACTGTCAAAGGGTTGTGTGCCTTATCATTATTAAAAACATCAACTGTGATTTAAAGGTGATACTGAAAGCCTGATTCAAGTTTAATTTAAAAATAATAATAATTCAATTAAACTACTGAGTGAGTGAGTGAGTACTCAGTTGTGTCCAACTGTTTGCAACCCCATGCACTGTAAACCCCAAGCCATGGAATTTCCCAGGCAAGAATACTGGAGTGGGTTGCCATTTCCTTCTACAGGAGATCTTCCTGAACCAGAGTTTGAACCTGGGTGTCTTGTGTCTTCTCCATTGGCAGGCAGGTTCTTTACCACCTGGGAAACCCCAATTAAACTAAGGTAAACTGTACAACCTCTATGGTTATTTTCCAAAAAAAAAAAAAAAAAAGGAAAAAGAAAAATACAGTAAAGGACTACTTGTGGATGCCCTCCTAATTTTTTCTGTCTTCTGTGGTATCAGAGCAATAGCTAGGTCTATGACACATTCCCTCTTAACTAGGCTGCCCAGTGAATAACTGGCCCACCTTCTAGCTGATTGTCTGCGGGTTTCTGCGGGCAGCAGAAAGGCAGGGATGATCTTCCTGCAGTTCTGGTTGTTCCTGCCATCTTGCACCATCATGATTTCTTGCAGCTAAGCCTGTAGGAAAAATCTAATAGAAAAATTGGGCCAGCAAGCCTCAGTGATTCACCTTGCGGGCTAGTCACTTGCTCTTTTTTTTTTTTTTTTTTGCCAACAGTTCCAATGATTTTATAAGGTCTTCTACTCTGAACTAAACCTCTTACTGATTAAAATACCTAGAGTGGTTTCTACTTCCTATGTTAAGTCCTGACTGATGGATAGAGGCAGTGTCCACACCCTGTCTGAACAGTGCAGGATGGAACAGTAGGTTCATACAACAAGCAAACCGAGGACCGCGAAATAAAAATCAGTTCTACCTGACATCACATTTCATGTGTGTTTGTTTTTTAAATTCTTTGCATATAAGGAAGATAGGACTGACTTAAAATAATTCTATTTTAAAACAATCTGACTTCACAAACTGTGATGAGGAATGTCAAGTAGGAAGAACAATGTACGGGACTAGGTATCACCTCAGTTCCAAAACAATATTTTAAGAGTGTCTGTTGTATTTTGAAAGGGGCATTTGACACAAAAGGTGTTGGAAATATTATTTCTTCACACAACAAACCTGAGCAGCTATTGTCATTTGTGAGAGGTTTCTTCATTCTGCAGCTGAAGACACCGACTGGCCCTGTCACAGTGATTACAAACGTCAAGGATGTTATATCAAACATAGTCCTCTCTTGTTAAATATTAGAATACATACCTAAAGTCAAATTCTTCCTAAATACAACAGCATTTTTTATATTCTTGAGTATATACTCTGTGAATTCAGAAAATATATTACTATATTTCATATCACTAGCCACATTTTTACATTAAGTTCCCTTGCTTGGAAAATCCCATGGACGGAGGAGCCTGGTAGGCTGCAGTCCATGGGGTCTCAAAGAGTCGGACACGACTGAGCGACTTCACTTTCACTTTTCACTTTCATGCATTGGAGAAGGAACTGGCAACCCACTCCAGTGTTCTTGCCTGGAGAATCCCAGGGACAGGGGAGCCTGGTGGGCTGCCATTTATGGGGTCACACAGAGTCGGACATGACTGAAATGACTTAGCAGCAGCAGCATAGATTAAATGTCATCTGGTAGAATGGAGATACAGAGATATACTCATGTATTAATTATTCATTTACGCAACATTCACTGATGGAATTCAGTCTTTGCCAGATATTTTATTGGTGGTTCTTGGAAATTTGGTCAAATGATAATCAATTAGAGGTAGATGTAACAAAGAATGTGTATTTTGCTCTTCTGGGGGAAATTTTTCATAAGCATCATTTAGCTCAAATTGGCTGAGTTGGCCATGTCATTTAGGTCCATGCTGACTGCCTGCCAACTCGCTTCTACCAGTTACTATGACTATAGTTGTGAATATGTCTTATCTTTACAGTTCTGTAAGGTTTTCCATCATTTATTTTGGAGCTCTTTTATTAGGTGCATAAGTGTTTGGGATTATGATATCCTCTGGTTGAATTAACCCTTGATCATTCTGAAAATCCCCTCTTTATTCCCAGTAACAGCTTTGACATAGAATTTACTTAGTCTGTTATTAATATAGCCACTAAATGTCCCTTGGCTTCATCATAACATGGCGCTCATTCTAACATGGCATTCATCCCATCCATTTACTTTTAAACATTTTGTATATTTATGTTACATTATGTATTTGCATTAAAGTAATTTTTAGGCAGTTTTTACTTGTTCTTGCTTCTTATCCAATGTGACAAAATTTCATATGGTACCATGTACAATTAATGTGATTATTATTCTTAGTGATTTTGATTAAAATGGGTGCATGTATTTAAATATAGTAAAATGAGGGAACTTTATATTTATGTATATATTTACTATGTAAAGTGACTTAAATTCCAAGTATCATTTCATTCATCTTCCTGGAGGTCCTTTTACAATGATTCTAGGATCTCTCTACTTGCAGTGAATTGTTTTGGCTTTTGCTCATCAGAGAAAGCATTTAGCTTTTGTCTTTGAAATATGTGAACATAAATTTCTAATTTGAAACGTTTGTTTTTGTTATTACTTGTGTTGCTATAGCTGTTCAGCAGTGCTTTAAAGTTAATGATCCACTGTCATCCAGGTTGTTTCCAAACAGAACAACAGTCTCTCTCCCACATCTTTGGTCATCTGTATATATTTTCTCTCTGTCCATTTTTAATCTGCTTTTATCAAAATTTTATGCAATTGGATGATAATATAGGCTTTATTATCATTTTATTCACGTATTATATTGTGTCATTGAGCTCCTTTGTTCTTAGAGTTCCTGTTATTCATTAATGTTGTAAAACTGTAGCTGTGTTTTTTCTTCTACCTGTGTTCCCTGCTTCTCTCTAAAGTGCACACCAGACTCACATAGATGATCACTCAAAACTGCCCCATAGGTTTTTCAGGTTCTCTAATATTTTTTTCTTGTAAACTTTGTGATCGTTTCTAGTTTCTTCTTTATGCCATTTTCTTTTCCTATATTGTTGTCTCTTTAAGTTCACTACTGTTTTGTTTTGGAGTGTGTGTTGCTAAGCCCACAAAATGCATCATTTTTACTTTCAGAAATTGCTAGGATCCTCTCTAGAAGTTACATTTTGTCTTTGTTGCATCTTTGAATTCTTTTCTCTACGTTTGTGACTATAAGAATGTGTCCACAATAGAAGTTCTTAAGCCCCTGTCTACTAATTCTATCACTTCTGTCTCATATCGTTCTGCCTCTATTGATGGTTTTGTTCTTATTTATGTTTTGCATTTTCTGGCTCCTTAGAATGCCTAGTCATCAATACCCTTACTAGTCTCTGTGCTACGCTCTGAAGAGTATAAAGTTTTCCACTCTGGCCAGGGGGAACACAAACTCTTCCTGGTCCTTAGCAAGCTTTAGAGATTATTACCGGTAATTCGCTGATTCCTAGAATGTTGACGTTCATTCTTGCCATCTCCTGTTTGACTACTTCCAATTTGCCTTGATTCATGGACCTAACATTCCAGGTTCCTATGCAATATTGGTCTTCACATCATTGGACCTTGCTTCTATCACCAGTCAGATACAAAACTGGATATTGTTTTTTCTTTGGCTCCATCCTTTCATTCTTTCTGGAGTTATTTCTCCACTGATCTCCAGTAGCATATTGGGCATCTACCGACCCGACCTGGGGAGTTCCTCTTTCAGTATCCTATCATTTTGCCTTTTCATACTGTTCATGGGGTTCTCAAGGCAAGCATACTGAAGTGGTGTGCCATTCCCTTCTCCAATGGACCACATCTGTCAGACTTCTCTACCATGACCCACCCGTCTTGGGTGGCCCCACATGGGATGGCTTAGTTTCATTTAGACAAGGCTGTGGTCTGTGTAATTAAATTGACTATTTTTCTGTGATTATGGTTTGTGTGTCTGCCCTCTGATGGCTCTCACAACACCTACCATCTTATTTGGGTTTCTCTTACCTTGGACGTGGGGTATCTCTTCATGGCTGCTCCAGCAAAGCGCAGCTGCTGGAACTCATATGCAGATCAGGAAGCAACAGTTAGAACTGGACATGGAACAACAGACTGGTTCCAAATAGGCAAAGGAGTATGTCAANAGGGATTGAGGGCAGGAGGAGAAGGGGATGACAGAAGATGAGATGGCTGGATGGCATCACTGACTCGATAGAGATGAGTTTGGGTGAACTCTGGGAGTTGATGGACAGGGAGGCCTGGCATGCTGCAATTCATGGAGTCGCAAAGAGTCAGACACAACTGAGCAACTGAACTGAACTGACTGACTGACCTGTAATTCTTCTCAGTGGTTATTTTTCAGATACTGGATAGTTCCTTCACATGTATGGTCTGGTCAGTTTTTGCCTGGAGACCTAAGAAAAACCTCAGCAGAACTCCACTGTGTTCTCTGCCTCTTGTTCTGCCCATCTGTCTGTCTGTCTTTGTCTCTGCAATTCTCTCTGCTTCTTAAGCCCTCACACTCCAGCCATCAGGGCTCCTAAGATGAACAGGTTCCACTCTTCGACCAACAAGTGACTGCAGCATCTTGCTAGAGTTCATTGTGTGCCCAGTAGCCTGAATACTTGCTTGAGGCAGTAATTTGGGCAATTTTAGGACTCATGCCTATTGTAACTATTTCTCAGGAATTGCTTTCCTACACTGCTGACATCCAAAGTCTGTATCATTTAAAAAAAAATATATATTTGGTTAGTATTTTTTTCTTTTTTTTTTTAGCAGTTTCAGTAGAAGGATAAATTTGGTCTATGTTACGCCATCTGGACAGGAGTTAAAACTTTATTTTTAAAAATTGTATCTTAGGATGGTTTTGAGGTAACATTGCATAATATAAATTGATGGGACTGTAGCCTTTTGACAGAGAAACAAACATGAGAGTAACTGTAGAGAGATCATAGTTACATGCTAGAGTCCATTCAGAATTTCAGCAGGTGGAGCAGGATGAACAATAAAGTGTGTTATTGGCTCTCCTGTTCTTGCTTTCCTTACTCAACTTTTCATTTTCTTAAACTTGAACTCTTTAACAGAACAGTCAGGCATAAGCCTTTGTCCCAGATTCTGTTTCTAGGGTACAGAGACTAAGATATTTAGTGAGAGTTTGTGTGTGTGTGTGTGTGTGTGTGTGTGTTTCCACAGTGGCCTCATTGGCAAAATGAAAAATAATTAAGTCTATAAATATAGTTCTACTTTCTAAGTTTTCAGTCAGTTGTAACAACTTCAGGAGAAAAGCAATTTGACTTATGTAGTATTTGGGCTCCAAAATCANTGTGTGTGTGTGTGTGTGTGTGTGTTTCCACAGTGGCCTCATTGGCAAAATGAAAAATAATTAAGTCTATAAATATAGTTCTACTTTCTAAGTTTTCAGTCAGTTGTAACAACTTCAGGAGAAAAGCAATTTGACTTATGTAGTATTTGGGCTCCAAAATCACTGCAGATGGTAATTGCAGCCAAGAAATTAAAAGACGCTTACTCCTTGGAAGAAAAGTTATGACCAACCTAGATAGCATATTAAAAAGCAGAGATAATAATTTGCCAACAAAGGTCTATCTAGTCAAGGTTATGGTTTTTCCAGTGGTCATGTATGGATGTGAGAGTTGGACTATAAAGAAAGCTGAATGCAGAATAATTTATGCCTTTGAACTGTGGTGCTGGAGTAGACTTTTGCGAGTCCCTTGGACTACAAAGAGATGCAACCAGTCCATCCTAAAGGAAACCAGTCCTGGGTGTCCATTGGAAGGACTGATGCTGAGGCTGAAACTCCAATACTCTGGCCACCTGATGCGAAGAGTTGACTCGTTGGAAAAGACCCTGATGCTGGGAGGGACTGGGGGCAGGAGGAGAAGGGGACAACAGAGGATGAAATGGCTGGGATGGTATCACCAACTTGATGCACATGAGTTTGGGTGAACTCTGGGAGTTGGTGATGGACAGGGAGGCCTGGTGTGCTGCGATTCATGGTGTAGCAAAGAGTCGGACATGACTGAGCAACTGAACTGAACTGAACTGAATATTTAATATCTTTATCACAGAAAAATCAAATATCACATGGACCTCATTAACAATTTCTCAACAGTTCAAATGATTGTTTCATACATTCATATAGCAAGAGCTTTTTATATTATTAATGATATTTTATTTTTTATAGCTTTGTCACGTTTTCAAACTCACCAGCATACTGCTTATGACAAAATAGTTGCTCAATAAACAATTACCACATGCAACATACTTTCTCCAAGTTTCAATATTCACTGGGTTCCTCTTTCCCTGAGTTCTTCATAAAATTATATAAGAATACATCATTGAAAAACAAGGGCAAATGTACCAACTTTCAAAGTTGGCACTTCTATAAAGTACCAATAATTAAAATCTTACACTAGCAAAAAGTTTAATTTCAGTGAGAATAACATTACCCAAAGAATTTGACTTTAAAACCTAGTTCTATAAATTGTCTGAATTTGGGGACAGATTACTTACAAAGTAAATTTCAATTTGCTGAATGTGAACTGGGTAAATAATTTTGTTCTAAACATTTTTGGGGGGGTACTTTCAGTAAAACTTTCAGAACATTTCAGTTTTAAATGCTTTAAAAATAGTTAATGGCATTGAAACATGTATATTGTCATATGTGAAACGAATTGCCAGTTCAGGTTTGATGCATGATACAGGATGCTTGGGGCTGGTGCAATGGGATGACCCAGAGGGATGATATGGGGAGGGAGGTGGGAGGGCGGTTCAGGATCAGGGACACATGTACACCTGTGGCAGATTCATGTCAATGTATGGCAAAACCCACACAATATTGTAAAGTAAAATAATAATGTCATCTTAAAAATGGGTCAGGCTTCCCTGGTAGCCCATTGATAAAGAATCCGCCTGCCAATTCAGATGTCTCTGGTTTGGTCCCTGCGTTGGGAAGAACCCACAGAGAGTGAAATGGCAACCCACTCCAGTATTCTTGCCTGAGAATCCCTTGGACAGAGAAGCCTGGTGAGCTCAGACATGACTTAGCAACTAAACAGCAACAATAACAAATAAAATGTGTAAGCACCTTGAAATCTGATAGCTTGTAAAGTCAAATAAATTTAGTTATTAGATGAAAGCATGAAGAAAACTATGATGACCACTTACCTAACTAAAATTGGGACACTAGCCTAAGTCACCTGGGTAATTACCCAATTGGTGCTTCTTAGGCCCGAGAGTGTTTGGCCTAGATGTGGGTGCTAAGAATATAATATGTAAATAGCAATCGTCTCTCTGGAACAATGATTTTATTTATCAGCATGTGCTTTGGAAATCAAGTTCATTTGGATGAAATGTCTGGAATAGACCAAATTTTATTTGTTTAAGTTACCATGAAACCCACTAGGACAAGTGGATTTATTTACGCTCACTGCTGTTCTGACTTCACATAATTCCTACTCTGCCTGAAACACTAATGAATACTGCAAGGGCTGTTTCTCACCTTCAGAATTCAGCCTCATCAAGGAGGGATAAATCAGAGACATGGACTTAAGTTTACTCCAAATTTGGGGGCCTGATAATTATAGAAAGCAATGATTGGTGGTTTAGTCGCTAAGTCCCGTCTGACTCTTGTGACCCCATGGACTATAGCCTGACAGGCTCCTCTGTCCATGGGATTCTCCAGGCAAGAATATTGGAGTGGGTTGCCATTCCCTTCTCCAATAGAAAATAGTAGCTATCTTATGTTTAAGAGAGCACGGGCCTAGCAGTTTCTAAATCCCTTAAAAGTGGCAGCAGGATACAGACTGTCCATGTTTTTAAATTAGCTTAATTCTTAACTTGAAATATAGTTGATTCACAATGTGTATTTAACGTTTACAGCAAAGTGATTTGTATACATATGTATATGTATACATATATACATGCATAATTGGAGAAGGAAATGGCAACCCACTCCAGTGTTCTTGCCTGAAGAATCCCAGGGACAGCGGAGCCTGGTGGGCTGCCGTCCATGGGGTCACACAGAGTTGGACACAACTGAAACGACTTAGCAGCAGCAGCATACATGCACAAGTTCTTCCCTTGTGGCTCAGCTGTAATGTGAGAGACTAGGGTTCGATCCATGGGTTGGGAAGATCTCCTGAGAAGGGAAAGGTTACCCATTCCAGCACTCTGGCCTAGAGAATCCCGTGGACTACTGTCCATGGGGTCACAAAGAGTAGGACAGGCCTGAGCAAATTTCACTTTCACTTTCATACATGCTTACATAAATTATATATATATATATATACGTACATATATTATACATATATATATGTATATATATTCTTCAGATTCTTTCCGCATATAGGTTATCACAAAATATTGAGTAGAGTTCCTTGTAATATGCAGTAGGTCCTTCGTGATTTTCTATTTTATATGTCCTAGTGTGTATAAGTTTCTTCCAAATTTCCAGTGTATCCCACCCCACTCCCTCTCTCCTTCAGTAACCATAAGCTTGCTTCCATGTCTCAACTCTTCTTTCTTCTCCATCTCCTCCTTTCTCCCCTCTCCCATGCCTCCCCTCCTTCTTGTTCTCTCCCCATCTTCTTTAGGATTTCAGAAGGAATGAACTTGTGGAGGTCTCTACTATGGGTGTTTTATTTTCCTAGAGGGACAACTGCCTTTCTTAATATGGTTTAGTGCAGTAACCTCATATTTTCTTTGTTTATTATATCAAGCTATTTTTGATAAATAACCAGAAATAAAATGAAGAAAATAAAAGTAACATTTATTGACATCTCCTGTGATTTCAGACGTGGCATTAGTTTTTTCCATGTAGAAGGAATCTCGTGTGGTATTCTTGCTCCCATGTGTAGAAATCGTAGTTTTATTTTTCACATAAGAAAATCGACATCAGAACATTTTATGATTTGCCTAAGATCACAGAGTCAATTTGTTCATAAGAATATTATCAATTGGGAATTTAAATCTAAATTTTTTTAATTGTAGAACTCATGTTATTCTTATTAATAATAAAGTACACAACCTGCCTTTGATCATTTCTAATGAGTAAAATTAAAATTGTACTATAAATTCTAAATTTCCATAAGCTAAAATGACAGACATAAGAATTCATTCATCTCAATCAATTCAGTTCAGTTCAGTCGCTCAGTCGTGTCTGACTCTGCGACCCCATGAATCATAGCACGCCAGGCCTCCCTGTCCATCACCAGCTCCCGGAGTTCACTCAGACTCATGCCCATCTAGTCAGTGATGCCATCCAGCCATCTCAAGGTTGGTCATCCCTTTCTCCTGCCCCCAATCCCTCCCAGCATCAGAGTCTTTTCCAATGAGTCAACTCTTCGCATGAGGTGGCCAAAGTACTGGAGTTTCAGCTTTAGCATCATTCCTTCCAAAGAAATCCCAGGGCCGATCTCCTTCCGAATGGACAGATTGGATCTCCTTGCAGTCCAAGGGACTCTCAAGAGTCTTCTCCAACACCACAGTTCAAAAGCATCCATTCTTTGGCACTCAGCTTTCTTCACAGTCCAACTCTCACATCCATACATGACTACTGGAAAATCCATAGCCTTGACTAGACCAACCTTAGTCGGTAAAGTAATTTCTCTGCTTTTGAATATGCTATCTAGGTTGCTCATAACTTTTCTTCCAAGGAGTAAGCGTCTTTTGATTTCGTGGATGCAGTCACCATCTGCAGTGATTTTGGAGCCCCCCAAAATAAAGTCTGACACTGTTTCTACTGTTTCCCCGTCTATTTCCCATGAAGTGATGGGACCAGATGCCATGATCTTCGTTTTCTGAATGTTGAGCTTTAAGCCAGCTTTTTTACTCTCCTCTTTCACTTTCATCAAGAGGCTCTTTAGTTCCTCTTCACTTTCTGCCATAAGG
>SJYA01002872.1:525927-564169 GCA_006410615.1 Neotragus moschatus
TTTGATCTCTGGTTCCTCTGCCTTTTCTAAAACCAGCTTGAACATCTGGAAGTTCACGGTTCACGTATTGCTGAAGCCTGGCTTGGAGAATTTTGAGCATTACTTTACTAGCATGTGAGATGAGTGCAATTGTGCGGTAGTTTGAGCATTCTTTGGCATTGCCTTTCTTTGGGATTGGAATGAAAACTGACCTTTTCCAGTCCTGTGGCCACTGCTGAGTTTTCCAAATTTGCTGGCATATTGAGTGCAGCACTTTTACAGCATCATCTTTCAGGATTTGAAATAGCTCAACTGTGACTCCATCACCTCCACTAGCTTTGTTCCTAGTGATGCTTTCTAAGGCCCACTTGACTTCACATTCCATGATGTCTGGCTCTAGATGAGTGATCACACCATCATGATTATCCAGGTCATGAAGATCTTTTTTGAACAGTTCCTCTGTATATTCTTGCCACTTAATATTATACATAGTTCTAAAAAAAAAAGAGAGAGAAAGAAGCATACATTTTTGTATTAAGCTAAGATGACCTAGGTATTAATTGGTTTTGTAGCATAAAGTAGTTTATCTTTATTAACAGAGAAATACAATCAATAAGCCAAAGTAACAATGACAGAAATGTTAACATTTTGCTTTCAATTTTTTTCTTGGATTCTGAAAAAGGGAAGAAAAAAAAAAGAGAGCAAGAGAGGAAACAAAATTGGCCATAATCTTAAAACCGCTAAATTTGTCAGTATATATTGGTGTTTAAAAGTAAAATATATTCAACAAGTCCCCCTATAAACTCCATATACTCCAACTGGTGGTATAACTGGTATAAGACCAGTTAAATGGAGAAGGAAATGGCAACCCGCTCCAGTATTCTTGCCTGGAGAATCCCATGTACAGAGGAACCTGGCAGGCTACAGTCCATGGGGTCACAAGAGTTGGACACAACTTAGCGAATAAACCACCAGAAAGACTACCCTCAATTTGGCAGCAAGTGACAACTGTCCTTAAGATTTCTTTTTTTTCCCCCTGGTAGAAAAAGAAAATACTTGGAAAATGAAAATAATAAATTTTGTATTCAAATGCAAAAAAAAAAAAAAAAAGAAAAAGACCAGTTTAAGGCATATTTCTCACTTGGTAAAATGTGTTGCTCATCTCTGAGGACATCTCAGAGTAATAAAGAAGATTAAGTTACTTTGGTCTTTTGAGCTGCTATGTATTGGGCTTCCCTGGAGGCTCAGATGGTAAAGAATCTGCCTGCAATGCAGAAGACCAGGGTTTGATCCCTGGGTCAGGAATATCCCTCAAAAGTATGTGAACCATGAACTTCCAGATGTTCAAGCTGGATTTAGAAAAGGCAGAGGAACCAGAGAGCAAAATGCCAACATTCATTGGATTATCAAAAAAGCAAGAGAGTTTCAGAAAAAAAACATCTATTTCTGCTTTATTGACTATGCCAAAGCCTTTGACTGTGTGGATCACAACAACGTGAGGAAAAATTTTAAAGAGACAGGATACAAGACCACCTGACCTGCCTCTTGAGAAATCTGTATGTAGGTCAGGAAGCAACAGTTAGAACTGGACATAGAACAACAGACTGGTTCTAAATAGGGAAAGGAGTATGTCAAGGCTGTATATTGTCACCCTGCTTATTTATATGCAGAATACATCATGAGAAACAGCNATGGAGAACAGTGTGGAGATTCCTTAAAAAACTGGAAATAGAACTGCCTTATGACTCAGCAATCCCACTACTGGACATACACACTGAGAAAACCAGAATTGAAAGACACACATGTATCCCAATGTTCATGGCAGCACTGTTTATAATAACCAGGACATGGAAGCAACCTAGATGTCCATTGGCAGATGAATGGATAAGAAAGCTGTCATACATATACACAATGGAGTATTACGCAGCCATTAAAAAGAATACATTTGAATCAGTTCTAATGAGGTGGATGAAACTGGAGCCGATTATACAGAATGAAGTAAGCCAGAAAGTAAAACACCAATACAGTATACTAATGCATATATATGGAATTTAGAAAGATGGTAATGACCCTGTATGCGAGACAGCGAAAGAGACACAGATGCATAGAACAGTCTTTTGGATTCTGTGGGAGAGGGCGAGGGCGGGATGATTTGGGAGAATGGCATTGAAACATGTATAATATCATATATGAAATGAATCACCAGTCCAGGTTTGATGCATGATACAGGATGCTTGGGGCTGGTGCACTGGGATGATCCAGAAGGATGGTATGGGGAGGGAGATGGAAGGGGGGTTCAGGATGGGGAACATGTGTATACCTGTGGTGGATTAATGTTGATGTATGGCAAAACCAATACAATATTGTAAAGTAATTAATCTCCAGTTAAATAAATTTATATTAAAATATTTTTTAAAGGAAAAGGTAGCAAGGCAACTCCTATTTATGTGGATAAGAAATGTGATTAGAAGGATAAGGGAAAGATAATAATCTTTAATTCACTCCCAAGCTTGTAAGGGCACACTTTTTCTTTGGCAATAAAATTGCTTGTCATCATAATTCAAGATGAAATTTATTTGAGTAGAATGTTCTAGGAATATGACTTGGAGGTCATATGTTTACCTGTTAAAAACAAAACAAATCAAAACCAAAATCTTTAACTAATAAAGAGGCAATGGAAAATAAAAATATGAGTTATGGAATTGACAAAGTCAGATGTTCCCATGAAAATGTTTACTGAAATCAAAGCTGGGTTAAATAATACAGCAATTAAGAAGTAAGTGTTAAATTTTAAGTTCTTTATCCCTTTCTTTTATACATATATATATATATATATATTCAATAGTCTAGTTTCCCATACAGGTCACTTAGCCTCTGTCATATGTTTTTGGCATATTTTGGTCAGTTGAAAATCACAAATTCTGAAACTATGTGCCTGCAGCAATTTTTAAAAGTAAAAATAGAAATTTCACAAAATCACTAGTTTGGAATTGACAGAGCCAGGGAACCAAATGCCATTTCCACAGAGATTTTACCCAATTAGATTATATACTTATTTCAGATAAAATTTACTAAGAAATCCATAGATTCACAATAGATTCACAGATGTTCATTTTTCAGTGACTGTATTTCTAAAGCTTTTTGGAAATGAAAATACGGCATACTTAGTGGGATATTTCAAGTCAACATTTTTGCCAGGATAGTACCACTATATTGACTTGATTCTGAGTCAAAAGAGCAAAGATCAATTACATCTGAAAATGTTTCTTCACTGAACAGAGCAATTTATTTGTGGTACCAACAAACTCCTTAAATGAATGAGTTTTTAAATGACATTTGAATAAGTGTAATTTTAATAGGTTTTAAATGACAGGAAAATCAGAGATATACACATCTCATAATCCTTGGTAAGCTCCCCCCCCCCAAATAATACGTGAGAACTGAGGATGTTGAATGCACTACATGTTTTCCTTAGCTGTCACATGTATTAAACTAAGAGAAGCATTTTGCTTATTCCAAGTACAGTGCACATAAATTCCCCAGTAGAACATATATTAGTAACAGTCTATACCTATAAAACTGCCTTTTTAAAGTCTATCAAAATATTAAGCAATTTTTGAATAACACTGCCTTAAAAATAAGATATGTTTATATGCACATTTTTTTAAGCACACAATTCATTTTCCAAAAGCCATATTACTATGTCCACTGAAGGATATGTCTGCATATTCTGACAATCTTTGGATATAGAGACTGAGGAAGAATGCGCTGTTTTATAAATTATAAATATTTCCCATGCATACTATTGTCATCATTATATTTGGTGTTTCATAACTTCCATAGTTGTCTAAGAGTAGACACAACTGAAGATATATTTTCAAAAAGATCGCTCAGTGCTTTTGGATCATTGCCAAATGCACATAAAAGGACTAGGTGAGCGGAGATCTGGACCACAGGTATTTTATAGATGTGTTAGAGTGTAACTCATGTTCCTGGCTGCAGAAGGAAAAAAGATCACTAGAAGCACTTGTGTCCAAAGACAGTCTCAGGAAACAAACACAGCAATTTCCATGTGGTCCCTCTCCCTGTGTGGAGGATGAAATCCCAGGAGTGAACCACAGTCTTGATCGAGCACAGCTGGAACTGCTCACTGTCATCCGCTTAAACTGATTATTCTTCTGCTAGCTCACAGAATTTTGGTAACAGAGATGTGCCCCCAGAAGGCCATCTCTACAAGTGACACCAGCTGCTGCATTTATCATCATCCTTAACTTCTGAAAGGCAAAAACTGATTGCTTTTTGGCAATGTGAGCATTTTTTAGAAGATAAAATTCAGATATTTATTCAGTCACTAAGTTGTGTCTGACTCTTTGTGACCTCAAAGACTGCAGCACGTCAGGCTTCCCTGTGCTTCACCATCTCCCAGAGTTTGCTCAAACCCATGTCCATTGAGTTGGTGATGCCATCCAACCATCTCATCCTCTGTTGCCCCTTTCTTCTTTTGCCCTCAAGTAAAAACAAAAATTCTAGTATTTGAGTTTGTGTCCACTACCATAAGCCTGTTATACAAAATAACATTTCATTATCTTTAAATTTAGCTTCTGAGCCTGTGTGCAATTTAGTTTTTACATCGCCAAATTCTAAAGTAGGAGCATGTAACACAACTTTGGCAGAGTGGGATTTAACTAGTTCACATTAAAATCATTCAGACAGGGTGAAAGTTAGAAAAGATCAAAGACTATGATATCTCAAATGAGTATATTACGTATTAGACTATTTGAATAAGGGACAATATCAACTTGACATTCTACGAGTTCTATTTGGAACTAAACAAAGTCTGCAGAATTCTCCAGGCCACAATACTGGAGTGGGTAGCCTATCCCTTCTCCAGCAGATCTTCCCCACCCAGGAATCAAACTGGTGTCTCCTGCACTGCAGGTGGACTGTTTACCAACTGAGTTAAGAGGACAGTGCAAAACCTTCAAAAAGAGGTGATTGTGTGTGGACAGTCTAACTGGAAGTACAGAAAAACTTGACCACATGTAAATAAAATATTTTAAGAAGAAAACAAATGTACAAGTAGATTTGGACAAGAGGGTGAAATGTTATATGCTCTTCTGCATTTTGAAGATCGACTGTCCAATATGTTTTCATATTTAACAGTTAATCCCAACACAATTACAGGTCTCTGAATTTATCAACATTTCATTATGAAGATTTCAGAGGCAGAACCCATGGGAGATCCCATTCGTGAATTTGAATGTATGTTTGGAAATCCATTGTATAGAGTTTGCTTAGATTATAAACTTCAGGAAAGCAAGTAGTGCTTCAAGCTTGCTCAGTTTCTGGCACGCAGAAGGTGTCAACAAATATCAGAAATAATGAATGAATTTATCTGGGTGTAGAAAGTGCTTTCTCCCTAGGTAAATATGGCATTTCATTCTTCCCGTAGTGAATAAATATGCTGTTTAATGTTTCTAATTTATTTTCTGCTGGAAAATTCTTTTTAATCTTGAATATGTAAATGAAAATGTGTATAAATTTTGATTGAATGAATCCCACAAGAACATGCCTTATGTATTTGAAAGAGGGTTAAGAAAAAAAAAAAGATTCATGAATAGGCTTGATGTCTTTTACTAATTGTTTTCTGCTAGCAATTCAAGGAGAAAATATCTGAAACTGACAGGGAGCCATATGCTCATCTTTGTTGAAAGTAGATGGAACTATTCTTTTTTGCTTGCCATGCATGAGAAGAGAAACAAAACTGATACTTGTAATACAATATTTTCAAAAACCTGCCATGGAAAAGACTATCAGTTAGTAGAATAATTTTTGTCATGAAAAGCTGATTATAAAATCACACTCTTTCTCTCAGCATCCCAATAAAAATAGCATTTTCATGCATTACAGTCTGCTACGTAAGCTTGAAACTGCATTGTTTAAGGAAGCCTATAAAGCCTCTGCAGATTTTTGCCACAGTTAACCTGAGGTTATTTGTTACTTTACTATGGAAACAATCATAATAAAAATTTCCAACATAATGGAACTAACAAAATTAAAACATCTTGTATAAAATGAAATATTTCAAAATTCATTCAGTAGACTCATCATATATCAGTTGTGTAATAAGCCTAGAAATGAAGGGATCTCATCATGTCTTTGTGTGTGTGTCTCTCTGTGTGTTCTCTATCCTGCAATTTCCTATTTCACTTCATGTCTATTACATCTCTTTTATCCCTAGTCTGGAACCAAAATATGATACCATGTGAAGAAAAGGTACTTTAATAAAATATAACCTTACTACTTGAATGTCAAGGAACATAAAAGTTGTTTCACAATATTGCAGAGAAAATAAGAAGGGAAATATGTTTGGGAGGCATAGGTAAGTCCAACTGATCAGTTTCATTTTCTGTTTGTCTTCAAAGGTATTGCTCCCCACACTATTGATTGCTGAATGCTGGCAGCTGCATCAGACTCACAATAAAGAGAAGAGAGAGGGCTTCAATCTGAGTGATAAAGTAGGAAGTAGATGATGTCTCTTGTACAATGCCTCTGAACTGTTTAGAGACTGTTGACCACATCGGGGGTGTACGCTCAGTGTTGCTGTTGTTCAGTCACCAAGTCGTGTCGGACAGACACTTCACAACCCCCGTGGACTGCAGTGTGCCAGGGCCCTCGTCCCTCACCATCTTCCGGATTTTGCTGTTTTTTGAAGATACGCTGAAATACCCAGTGCCCTTCTCTGCTCCTCAAATCTCTGCATCATTCAATATGGGCCTTTGAATAAGGTGTTCACACTTTGACTTCATTTTTACAAAGCCAAATATGTGTGCAGACTCAATAAAACATTTCAGACCAGGAGTACAGAAGACTGATTACAGAATATTTTCAAGTATTGGCTCTCTCCCTCTGGTCGTTTCTCCTTTGATTTTTTAAAGAATGTCCTACCTCATGTTATACCAAAGAGATGAGATATGTGAAATATGAAATATCACATCTCTGGGGTTGTATCTTGGCACTATCAGCTTCCTCAGGAACATATAATATGAAAAATGGGAACAGATTTAGCGCTGTGATTTACTGAAAACAATTAGGTCCACCAATCCGTGTAACACAATTTACCTGTACTCTCTTGGAAAAGTTACTTTATAAAATTACCACCCCCCCTCAACCCTGCCTTTCTTTTTGCCTGTTTACTTCTAGGAAGAATGTCTCATTCAGACATTTGTTTGGAGCTTGGATTCTGTTTCCCGATCTGCAGATTTTAACTGAAATGTAATTGTTGTTGTTATATATGTAGATTCTTTTGCTGTTGCTGTTATTCAGTCGCTCAGTCATGCCTGACTCTTTGTGACCTCATGGGCTGCAGCACGCCAGGCTTCCCTGTCTTTGCTCAAACTCATGTCCATTGAGTCGAGGATACCATCCAACCATCTCATCCTCTGTCGCCTTCTTTTCTTCCTGCCCTCAATATTTCCCAGCATCAGGGTCTTTTCTGGAAGGCTATGTAGACAGAGAAAATAAAACAAACTGTGATTTTTTTTTTCACTTTTTCCATAATGGCAACCTGTTAATAATATTCAGAATCTCATAAAATGGTCATATATATAAAACCCAACCAGCAGAGATCTCCAACTAAGAGATTTTATTGTATGGTTACCATATATAGGGCAACCAATTATCAAAACAAGAATGCTCACTCTAAGAGAATAATATTTTAAATAGTCCAGTCTTCTTGAGAATGAGAATTTTTCATGGTGACTGTTCTTTCATTATGTCCTAGTCTTTTTCATAATGATCAATCTGTGTATTATGAATTTCTACTCTTGTCTACCTTTTTTAATCTATTTCTTGTCCCATAATGCTGTCTTGAATGACGTCTCATTTATCAATAGTCTCTATTATCTCTTGATATCAGAACCTTAAATTATATGTTTTGAAGAATCTGCCTGCCAGTGCAGGAGACACAAAAGACATGGGTTCAGTCCCTGGGTCAGGAAGATCCCTTGGGGAAGTAAATAGCAGCCATTCCACTGTTCTTGCCTGGGAAATGCTATGGACAGAGGAACCTTGTGGGCTACAGTCCTTGGGGTCACAAAGAGTCAGACATAACTGAGAGACAGAGGACACACAATCACCCTCAGTCACAAGTGTTTTATGTCACTCTGCACCTCTCCAAAGCTTATTTACAATAACATGTCAACATACTGACTTGTCCTTTTCTCTGCAGGAATTCCATGCATCTGTGAGCTCCTTCCCCCAGCGGTGGAATTGTCTTATCCCCACACTTGTCTCAGTTGGAGAATCACAGTCAGGTATTTCTGATTGAGGGATGTTGCTGAAACTTGCAAAATTTGTGTCCTCAAAAGCTCTGTACCTAGAGTTAGTGCTCCCTCTTCCCTAAAACTTTGTTTTCCTCTCCTTTTGAATTTTCTAGGACTTCAGTTGCAAAAGAATTTCCTATCATTTTTAGTTCAGCAGCAGAGTGTCCCCGACACTGCCACCTCTGATGTTCCATTTCCATTCTGTGCTTCTTTAATGCATATGAGGCTGAATTTTGAAAACCTTGAACTGCTCACTAAATGGTTCCCTTTTTTTCTCCACCACACATAGGGATAAAGCCATAATCTTTGCTTTCTTTTTTTTTTTTTTTTCATGACCTTCCAGATTGCACCCAGTGAAGCTCCTGATGAACCTGTATGAAATATTTCTGATTCTGATAAAACTAATTATTTTTTCCCAAATGCACATTGCCATTATTAAGGGCTTTATCTCTCTAAGTAAGGTAATCTCCTCTATTGGTCTATTCCTACATCCAAGTTCTCTCGTGTGTTTCTCTATAGTTTTTCAAACAATTCTTCAATTCTCTGATACCCACTGGATATCCTATAATTCAATTAAATTCTGATACTGAGGACTCAGTACCACAAGGCTTTCCTCACTTCAGATGCCAGCCACAGTGGGATCACCAGGCTACCATGTTTCTCTCTGGCCAATTCTAAATTCAGGGGTTCTGATTAGCATTTTCCTAATAATTAGCGATGTCGACTATCTTTTAATGTGTTTATTGACCATCTGTATTTCTTCTTTGGACAAGTACCTGTGTAGGTCTTCTGCCTGTTTTTCAACTGAGTTGTTTGTTTCATTGTTGTAGAATTGTATGAGCTATTTGTATATTTTGGAAATTAAGCCCTGTTGGTCACATCACTTGAAAATATTTTCTCAGAGTCTGTAAGTTGTCTTTTTATTTTATTTATGGTTTCCTTTGCTGTGCAAAAGGTTGTAAGGTTGATTGGGTCCCATTTGTTTATTTTTGTTTTTATTTCTTTTGCTTGGGAGACTGACCTAAGGAAGCATTGTATGGTTTATCAATATGTCAGAGAATGTTTTGCCTATCTTCTCTTCTAGGAGTTTTAACGGTTCATGCTTTATGTTTAAGTCTTTAAGCCATTTTGAGTTTATATTTGCGTTTGGTGAAAGGATGTGTTCTAACTTTATTGATTCACATGCACTGTTCACTTTTCCCAACACAACTTCGTAAAGAGACCATCTTTTTCCTGTTGTATATTTTTGTCTCCATGGTGGCTCGGTTGCCTCCTCTGGTGACCAGCCCCCATCCTGAAGTTGTCTGGGGGCCCTAAGAGTCTCTCATCACCATAAACCCAGAGGTGGTCAGAGGAGCTTATTACACATAACACAGACACGCCTATCAGCCAGGACATCCCAGGGGTTTTAGGAGCTCTCTGCCAAGAACTTATGACAAAGGCCATGTGTACAGGCTTTTGTTTTTCTATTGTACCACAGTTCCTTTGACACTTATTCTATGCATTTACTAGAATATACTAGTTTTATAGACTTGGAGTGACGGGCATTGATTTTAACACATTGGAGAGAAGTAGCCCTTGAGTTCTTCTCATGGAAAAAGTAAATTTAAAAAAAATACCATGCATCTGAAACTCATCAATGAAAGCAATTACAATTACCTTATGGGAAAATAATAAGGACTTGTCCGTATTTTTATGCTTTCCTTGAATAAAATGGCAGTGAATAATCTGGTGCCTGGAAATTATGTCCATATTGTTAAGAAATACTTATCAAAAATATTATAAAATAACATTTCTTCATGGATTCCAAATATTGAACTATATTTATTATGTCCTGGTTCTTGAGATCTAACTGGTTCACCTCTGTAAGTAGGTTAGCTGAAAAAAGGGAGGCCATGAACAGCGACATTTTTTAAAGGTCATCACCCCTCACCTTTTAACTTTGATGTCCATACACTAGTTCTTTCACAGGCGTTGGCTCCTTGCTGCCTGCTGTACTATTCAGAGTTACTTCTGAGTGGCTGCTCAGTTCCTGAAGTTTGCAGCTGGAGATTTGTCTCTGTACATGTACTGCGATAGGGCATGGTGTTTTCTATCCCTAAAATGGCTCTAGGCTTCATTTATGGCTCTGATCGTGACAAGTTCCAATTTGCTCACTTGGAAACTCCTCAGTGAATAAAATCTCAGTGGCCTAGCTGGGGTATGGTTCTTTCTTCAATACTAAGTCTTAGGCATAAATCACAAAAATGACATTTACATTAAATCGCTTATTTTAAAATATAACTCTTTTTCACTATCAGCTAGGAACTCTTTGATATTAAGGTTTTATCTTGGTCATTTTAATACATCAAACTTACCACACAGCATGGTGTATTGTTATTGCATAAACTAACTGATGAATAAACATGTAGATTCAAATAAGAGACAGTGCTACTATGATATAATATTTATCTTCCCCCCCCAAACTTTCTTTCTTTCTTTTGTATTGAAATATAGTCAATTAACAATATTACAGCAGTTTCAGGTGAACAGTAAAGGAACTCAGCAATACAAATACATGTAAACTGAAAGTTCACTGGATTGGAAAAATCTCTGTCTTCAAACTGAATTGTGGACAAGAAGATGATGGTTAAGTAAAGTCAAGAGAAATAAAATACTTACATAAAATATATTAGCCTAGAAAGTATGCATGTTACTTAAGGAAAAGAGTGGTTTTACTAGTTACGTTTGCTACCTGGTGGGGCTTCCCAGGTGGCTCAGTGGTAAAGAATCCACCAGCACTGCAGGAGACACAGGAGATGCTGGTTCGTTCCCTGGGTCTGGAAGATCGCATGTAGAAGGAAATGGTAACCCACTCCAGTATTCTTGCCTGAAGAATCCCATGGACAGAAGAGCCTGGTGGGCTACAGTCCAATTAGCACTTCAATGAGCAGATCGCCAAAAATGATAGCATATCACACAGTACTTGGAATTGTGAAGCATGGTATAATAATTCATATTTTGAAATAAATTTTAGGTTCGTCAGTCTGAACTTAAATCAATCTTCATTTTTTCCCTCTTAATATTGACTTTCAAATCAGGGGGTATTATCAGAATAATTTCCTTCAAAGATAAAATTAATCTTTATTTTTCAGTGTAAAATATTGCCAGTAGATCAGTTATATCCCTTTACATTAGCTGCTAATTATTTTACAAATAAAATTCAAGTTCTTGCTGTCTGCAAATATACCATACAAATTAAAGTACTCATTGCTTTTGAAAAACCTATGTTATTAATATGCTCATCTCAGTGTACTTGTTTATTTCCCTTCATTATAAATGATTTATGCAATTCATTAGATTGTGATAATTATCATTTAAGACTCATAAACTTCTTGTTTATTCAAACTTTGCTGGTGTTGATGAAGTGTATACTGACTCACAAGACAGGTTTGATAAGTTGTATGTATAGGATAATGAACCATTCAAATTATCTTTAAAAGATAACTAGATGTAATGTATTTTATTTCTGGTAAAACCATAACTGGAGATGATTTATGAAACAATTATGTTGTACTGTGTATACTGGCGAACTACAGGAAAAGAAAATACTTAGGCCAATTTTGGTTTATTACCCACAGATTAAACACAAAGCTGGAATTGGTAGTCAGGGCTTCCCAAACAAAGAATGGAAGTTAACTGAAATTACCTCTGACTGCTGCATCTTTCCAAGCACTTCAGTTATCATAGTGAAAGCTGATTTAATCCATCAGCTGAAACAACCAGGACTTCCCTGTGGGTCAGCTGGTAAAGAATCCGTCCTCAATGTGGGAGACCTGGGTTTGATCCCTGGATTGGGAAGATCCCCTGGAGAAGGGAATGGCTACCCACTCCAATATTCTGGCCTGGAGAATTCCGTGGACTGTATAGTCCATGTGGTCGTGAAGAGTCAGACTCGACTAAGAGACTTCCACTTTCAAGGAAACAACCAGGAAATTACAGTACACGGATTTTTAAAATATATCCTAAAAGGATAAATTCTTATCCTCCTAATTCAACATTTGAACATTTTTTTTCTTTTGTGTTAAAATTTTCCCCTTGTTTTTTCCCAAGGTCACCAAGATGCTTAAAAATAGACTCCAGCCTTGGTCTCTCCAGCAAAAATGAACAACTAAGCAGCTGTCAGGGGAGGAAAACTCCTCCGAAGCAATTCAGGAGGCCGCTGGAGAAACTTCGGCCACACAGTGGAACAAAAAGCCCTGGGAATAACCGCACAAAAAGGAAAGTAGAACAGCTTCCTTTGCCAGTGTGGTCCTATCGCCCTGGGGAGCACCGCTCAGCCCAGAGAATTAGCAGGGGTTCCAGACTCCCGCCCCAAGCAGGGACAGCAAGTGAGCAAGCACCTTTTCCTGCTTTCCAGGCGGCACACCTGAAGGGCTGCAAAGCTGAGACACATAGAACCAGGGAGGAGAGCGGGACGACCCGCATCGATCATGGAGCGGGGTGAACTCGGTTCTCAGGGAGAACCCAGACGCCTTCCCCTCTGAAGAAACCACGGGCAAGCACAGGTGCCCACGGACCTCTGGCACGCTTCACGGTTTTCTCCCCCCATGTATAAAAGCCAGCAGGTGCCAGTCGCTGAGTCCCTGGCCCCTGCCTGCCTGGTCCCTCGGCTCCCCTTCTATCCCAACTCCACCCCTCCCACCCCGCTCCCAGCAGCCGTCTCAGTTTGCNCGGGCAAGCACAGGTGCCCACGGACCTCTGGCACGCTTCACGGTTTTCTCCCCCCATGTATAAAAGCCAGCAGGTGCCAGTCGCTGAGTCCCTGGCCCCTGCCTGCCTGGTCCCTTGGCTCCCCTTCTATCCCAACTCCACCCCTCCCACCCCGCTCCCAGCAGCCGTCTCAGTTTGCCTGTCTGTAGCTGCTCAAGTGCAAAGTGCCAGGTAGACAAAGCCGGTTGATGCGTGCTGCCGCCGTCAATCGGGACTTGAGGATTTCCGCACAAGCTTTCAGACTATAGAAGCATTCGCATCAAAGTACACCTCCAAGTAGTGTTTGGTACGAGTGATCCTAGAAACCACCATTTACAGCAATAATGAAACTAAGCAACAGTTTAACTGAAAGGGCCACAAAAATATAGCCCAGCAAACTCAAACTAAATCTATGCTAATTTAGTTTCTCTACATTTCTTGCCAAGGTTGATAGGGAATGCCAGCCAAAATGAAGAATGATAGGAAAATAGTTGGAATGTATAAAAGGAAGTGATTTTAACTCATTGTAGTTAAATTCATTTTTTGTTTTAATTTATAAATGTGTTGAACTTTCTAGAGGTAGTATTTGGGTTTCCTCCCAGTTTTGGATGGCTCCGTGGAAATAAAGGCTTCCCCAGTGGCTCAGTGGGTAAAGAATCTGCCTGCAAACTGGAAGCACAAGAGACCAAGGTTCAGTCCCTGGGTCGGGAAGAGCCCCTAGAAAAGGAAATGACAACCCACTTCAGTATTCTTGCCTGGGAAATCCCAGGGATAGAGGAGCCTGGTGGGTTACAGTCTAAAGAGTCACGAAGAGTTGGATGTGACTGAGTGCACACGCACACACACATGTTAGGATTCCTAAAATTTGTTTCATTAGCTCTTGATTATATTTGCCTCCAATTTGCATTAAAACTTCTGCAGAATAGAAAAAGATTAAAATTAACAGAGTGAATCTGCCCTAGCTAAGGGGAAAAAAAAAATCCTATCAACTGCTAATGTCTTTTGTTCCTTTTTTGCTCAAAACTGCGTGTGGATTACATACAGTACATCCATAAGAAATTCTTCTTGTAAAAAAGCTTATTTTTTCCATCCTAGTTAAGTACTAACACTTAACTGAATAAGCACTAACATTTAAGCATACCAAGATTTTCTTCCAGGTACCTGGAATTCCACTAAGAACAAGGGCCAACTGAATTGATCCACCAAAAACTCACCCTTTTTTTTTTTTTTTTTGCCCTTGAAAGCATTGTATCTGATATGGGTGACATCAAAATGCTTAGATAAAAATATGTGTCAGTAAATATACAAAGATACAGTTTATCTATGTTAATAATTGTGTCTAATTCTACTAAATTAAAAATGTTATCATTCTAGATACAATAGTATATAGAAAGACTACACAGCGGAAAAAAAAGATGTGATTTAGATATATATCTATGCAATACATGCCAAATTATTTTCAATTAAATAATAGCATATGATGAGAAAACATAATTTTTATTTTATGAAAATAACTAGTTTTAATATGTGGAAACTGTGTGTCAAGAATAACTGAAATTACAAGCTCATATTCCAACAAATGTCTTTTTATTCCCCTGTAAAAATGCTGAGGATACTGAGTAAAAATAAGAGCTGAATCCAACTTTGGCACTTAAAGTGGAGCAATTTCTGTCATAAGAATTGTCAGAGCAATCAATTAGGGACAAGTTAAAAAGCCACATTTTAATGAGTATTTTTAAAGGTCTGAGGTGCCATGGAAAGAAATCAATGCAGATTTTATATCTTTCTTACTCTCCTAAAGTTTCAATACTCAGTTAAAAATAGAAAACAGATTTTTCAGAACACCCATGAGTTCCAAATTTTCATTCAATCAATACTGATTAGATTTAGCTTAACTACAATTTGTATTGATTTTACCAGACCATCGTTTTTCTTATATTTTGTTTCTGGACAGATCTCTACAATAGGAATTGTTTTAATCTCATTTTCTGACAGACCAGCTACTATGGTGCAATTTAATTTTTCAAATACTGATATTTTTAACTTCTACAGTTAGGGCAAATTTACATTTTGAAATAAATGATATTGTAATTCTCAAGCTCAGATTTTCAGTTGGGAATTTGCTTATTTGACTCCCATCTAGTGAAATGATATTTATCATCCATCTGAATCACCATATTTTCATCTCTAACTGAATAATAATATTAAAATCTAACATTCTGTAAATTTCAGGATATATATATATATATGGGATCTATACATATATATATATATATGTCTATATGCCTTTGTCATGCTTATGGACTCTGATAAATCTTTGGCCTTAGGATCATACATGAGTCAGAAGATATCATCAATCAGAACATGTTTGCAGTAGTCTAGCTGCCGCTGCTGCCAAGTCACTTCAGTCCTGTCCGACTCTGTGTGACCCCATTGACAGCAGCCCACCAGGCTCCCCCGTCCCTGGGATTCTCCAGGCAAGAACACTGGAGTGGGTTACCATTTCCTTCTCCAGTGCATTAAAGTGAAAAGTGAAAGTAAAGTCACTCAGTCGTGTCTGACCCTCAGCGACCCCATGGACTGCAATCTACCAGGCTCTTCCATCCATGGGATTTTCCAGGCAAGAGTACTGAAGTGGGGTGCCATTGCCTTCTCCACAGTAGTCTAGGGACCAGGTGAAAAATATGCTTTAGTATCATTCTATAACATCTATGCCAGAATGTCACAGAAATCTGAAGAGGTGAAGTTACCTGGCATTTATAATGCTGTAAATCTTGCTAAGGGAATCTACCTTTATTCTACTCTTTGCATCTCTTTTCTAGGCAGTTGTTCCTGATTGATGATTTGCCATTGTAGTTCCTCAAATATCTTGATTTAGGTGATTTTTCCAATAGTTCTGAATATTAACTATGCATCACACTTGATAAATATCAGTAGACAGTCCTACAATGTAAAGCAAGCAAATAAACAAAACTAACACACACAGTATTGGAAATAAGCTGTGTACAGAAATGGCAATAACTGAGTTGAGTCCTTAGATAACTGTTTCAGATAAAATTAGAGACAAACATGAGACAGCTAAATGATAACATCAAGGTCAAAATCTTTAAATATGATCGACATTTGGTTTATTCACATCCTATTTCACAAAAGTAAATGTAATTCATTTTCTAATACTCTGATACCAAGTAAAATACTGTACTATGGTTATGAATAAAGTATATATAATAACACCAGCAAGTACTTTAACAACTTTCACTAATCTTTCAAGTTATTTATGGTAGAATCTATAATATACATGCCCAGAGGGAACTCAGCAATAATTTAGCCACAAGAGGGCTTGTAAGATGACTATAAGGACATCAAGGAAGTTCAAAGAACTATTCCAAGGTAGAAGGCTCAAAATTTCTTACAAAATTTATTAAAATATTTAGAAAAGTAATATTATATAAAATAGGTAAGTGTGCTTTCATTTTCACATGTTTCTGTATGTTAGTAAAACATTGCCATGATGGTTGTCCTGAATTTTGTAAACTAGATTATTCTCAGTAAAGAAGATATTTTCCCAAAAAGAATTATGTGTAACCACACACAAACACACACCCACAGATGTGTCAAAATATGTTGCTGTTTTTTACATACTGAATACAATGCTCAATATAATTTCCTTTTCAACAGAAGTATTAAGTGTAATTTCAAATGTTCACCTTAGTATTTTAGTAGTTCTTTTATCCTGGTGGTCATCAGTATTTATGCATGCTGAAACAGCTGAGCAAAGCAATAAAATTATCTTACTTTTAAGAGAAAGGTTCAAAATCCCTATGATGCTTCATCAAAGTGAAAGGAAAAGTATGAGCCTATGTTTTAACTATCCACATTGGATTTTTTTTTTTAACTGTTTTACCTTTTCCAGAATGTCATAGAATTGTATTATATAATCTTTCAAAATTCAGTTTTTCACTTAGAAATGTGCTATTTCATGCATCTGTTTTGTAGCTTGATAGCACATTTATTGCTGAATAGTTTTCCATTGTATGGATATATCAAAGTTTGTTTACCCATTCACCTATTTAAGAATATCTTAGTTGCTTCGAGTTTTTGGCATGTAGGATATTTTTTGTGTGTTTTTATAGATATAAAATTTTAAAACGTGTTAGTTAAATATGTGGGCATACAATTACCGGGTCATATCCCAGGGATGGGGGAGCCTGGTGGGCTGCCGTCTATGGGGTCACACAGAGTCGGACATGACTGAAGTGACTTAGTAGTAGTAGTATGGCAAGACTATCTTTAGTTTTGTAAGAAACAGGCATAGTCTTCTTTTAAAACATTAGGAAAAAAATCATCTTTAAGACTTGTCATTCTATCCCAGAAATGCAAGCATTTTCTGATACATGCAAGTCAATCAATGTGATATATTGCATTAACAAATTGAAGAATAAAAACCATATAGTCATCTCAACAAAAGGAAGAAAAAGTTTTGAGATTCAACTGTGAAGAATGTATCTATCTATCTATCTATATATATATATATTATACCAAGAAAACTATGGAGAAGGCAGAGCAATCTTGTGTGTCAAAAATATCTACACCACATGGAGAATTCCAGCTGTCAGTGAACATTTCAGGTGGATAGAGACACTGAAGTAAGTGTTATTCTAGGAAAATGATTGAACTATGTAGACAGAAGGACAAACTGATAACATGAGTGACATGTGCAGAAGGGATACAGGCAAGCTCTCATTGTCTGATTTCCAGCCATTGGCTCGATCACATCTTGGGCTAAACGTAGAGACTCGGGGAAAATCCTGACGGAACGTTCTGAAAATTTTACTTCTTACACAGTAAAACAATGTTCCTCAAAATACAAAAATGCAACACCAAAAATCCCTAAGGTATTAATATATACTTGATAATTCAGATTCTTGAGCATCTAAATATTCCATAAATTCTGCTTGTGACATCAAAGTTCCTGATTTTTAAAGCCAGGCATCCTAGGTGATACACGGTGAAACTTACATACTTACGACATTTGAGAGCTGCAGGGACATGAGAAACAATTGACTGAACTGATTCTCTGAAACGCAAGCGAACAGAAGTTGGTGAGGGGACATAAGGAAATGCGACTATTTTATCCAAAACCATGTTATCGCCAAGGAAGGAGAAATTAGGAAGAACCAGCCTGCCTTGCTTCTCCTCTATGAGAGAAGTTTTCAAAAGCTTAAGTGAAATGTCAGCTTCGTGTCACAGCAGAAGCCTGGACAAGAAATCTCTCGAGACGGTTGTGTTTCTCTTGCCTTTCAATCCAGCGTGCAGTTATTTAACTTGCCCATAATGAGCCGGGCACAGCATCTAAAGATGCCAGTGAGGTTGTTTGTGTAGGAGCTGTCAGAGTTCTGCTTTCTGAAAGGAGGCACACAAGACAGAGAAGAGGTGGTGGGGCTCTCTTTTCAAGGCAAATAGGTGTTGGCATAGAATTGTAGGGTGTAAAGAAGGCCGTGCCCTGAAATGAGCAGAGGCCAAAATGCTAACATACGTTTATTCATTTACTTATCTATCTCGTTAGTTTTTCATTTTACAAAGATCAGAAGAGGAAGGTTTTGCTCTTAGGGTTTATAGTGAAATGATAAGGACTGGCTTTTTGAACTGCTACTCTATTTCTATCTTCTAAGTTATTTTCACAGACACAAATGGTATAAAAGAACAGAGATAAAAACCAAAAGAGGACTGTTTTTCCCCGAACAGAGACTGGAACACTGTCACTCACTAGTTCTTTGACTTCAGGAAAGTTCTTACTTTTTTGAGCTTCATTATTCTATCCTTATCTTAAACATGGAGAGAAAAAATATCTGCTGATTTATTGTGGATAATAAAGAAATAATAATATAAAACTCCTATGCAGATACATAAAAAAGTTTTTTTCAACAAAGTCAAGCTTTAGGTTCAACTTTCCTCTTCTCCTAACAAAGGCATTTGCAAATAAAGTTGGAAATTGCTGAATCAGGCAGGTCATTATTTGAAATGTAGAAAACTTGGAGAAGCATCAAGACAAAGCCATTCTGATTTTTAAACAGGGGACATTGTCAGATTTAGAAAAAACAGAGATTCATGTGTTTAACAGTGATATCTGGCAGGCTTTTTATGCATTTTATTCAAAGAGCAGGATGTTTGCATGCATGGAAGACCTAAGAAACACTGTCCAGATGGAGTTCACTATGAGCAAGTCACATCAGATTAACTTAATTTCTTTCTTTGATAAAATGCATTGATCAGGGAACCTTGTTGGCAGGAGTACATGAATTATTGCAAAACATCTGTTTCTTTGTGTTTAAAAATTAAATGTCTATAGCTATGATTGCTGGATTAGGAACTGATTGAATATTGATATTTATATATATATTTTTATGTTAAAAGATAAATGGAGGCATGTGAAAATTTTAAGCAATTTGTTTGAGGAAAAACCCATTCACATTGGGCCACATCCAACCTGGCAGATAGGAAGGAGCTCGGAGGGATGTACAGATGAGATTTCTACAGGCAGAGGGGAGTGGGAGCAAGGGAGCTACATTTTGCAAGAAGAGTAGGTTGGTTTTTGCAAAGTCACTTTCCTTCAGGGAGTGGCAAGGGTGTCCCAGGCAGGTTTCCTTACTAGCGCTCATTAACTGACTCCTGACTGGTTGGCTTAACATTGTTTCCTGGATAACCAAAGTGCAATTATGTCTGTCTTGGTCTGGCTATGTGTGCCTTAAGAATAAGTGTCTCTATTTAGGGCCCATTGTCTTGTTTTTTTTTGTTTTTGTTTTTGTTTTTTTTGGCAGAGAAGGCAATGGCAACCCACTCCAGCACTCTTGCCTAGAAAATCCCATGGATATAGGAGCCTGTAGGCTGCAGTCCAAGAGATTGCTGAGAGTCAGACACAACTGAGCGACTTCATTTTCACTTTTCGCTCATGCCTTGGAGAAGGAAATGGCAACCCACTCCAGTGTTCTTGCCTGGAGAATCCCAAGGATGGCGGAGCCTGGTGGGCTGCCGTCTATGGGGTCACACAGAGTTGGACATGACTGAAACAACTTAGCAGCAGCAGCAGTAGCAGTCTTGTTTTTAACACTATCTATGAAGTTTCTTCAGAAACTCAGTGATCACCCCTTACAGCTTGGGTACCGTGAAGGAGTAGGTTGATGAGTATCACTGGCGTGGTGGTTTTCCTTTGCTGCTATAGCCATGCTTCCTAATAGCGTCTACGTGCTCAGTCCCTTCAGTCATATCTGACTCTTTTCAACCCCATGGAATATACCCCCCATGGGGGTACAATCCTCTGTCCATGGGATTCTCCAGGCAAGAATACTGGAGTGGACTGCCATTTCCTCCTCCAGGGGACCTTCCTGCTGAGGGACTGAACTGAGTCTCTTATCTCTGCTGCAGTGGCAGGTGGGTTCTTTACCACTAGCATCACCTGGGAAGCCCTATTAGTCCATTCCCTTTAATGGAAGGAACAAAGGGGTGTTTTTTAGGAAGGAGGNTGACTGAAACAACTTAGCAGCAGCAGCAGTAGCAGTCTTGTTTTTAACACTATCTATGAAGTTTCTTCAGAAACTCAGTGATCACCCCTTACAGCTTGGGTACCGTGAAGGAGTAGGTTGATGAGTATCACTGGCGTGGTGGTTTTCCTTTGCTGCTATAGCCATGCTTCCTAATAGCGTCTACGTGCTCAGTCCCTTCAGTCATATCTGACTCTTTTCAACCCCATGGAATATACCCCCCATGGGGGTACAATCCTCTGTCCATGGGATTCTCCAGGCAAGAATACTGGAGTGGACTGCCATTTCCTCCTCCAGGGGACCTTCCTGCTGAGGGACTGAACTGAGTCTCTTATCTCTGCTGCAGTGGCAGGTGGGTTCTTTACCACTAGCATCACCTGGGAAGCCCTATTAGTCCATTCCCTTTAATGGAAGGAACAAAGGGGTGTTTTTTAGGAAGGAGGCCTGGGTGTGGGTGTAACCCAAAGGGACCCAGGTTGTCTTAATCCCCACAATGCCAAAAACAATGCAAACAAACAAACCCTCCTAATATCCAGGGAGATTTTTTTTTTTAACTTTACAATACTGTATTGGTTTTGCCATACATCAACATGAATCTGCCACGGGTGTACNCGGCTCCAGAGAGGAGTCTCAGTAAGTGTGGCCCTTGGGATTCGTTGCTCCTGGGCATGTGGAATCTTCCCAGATCAAGGATCAAACCAATGTCCCTTGCATTGCAAGGTGATTCTTAACCACCAGACCCACCAGGGAAGCCCCATGTCTGGTGTTTTTTCCCACAGCGTGTGTTTGAGATTCGCCGTGCTGTTGCACACTTGTTCAACTTGATGCCTCTGTTTCTGCTCTGACTTTTGTTATTTCATTTCTGCCTCTCAGCTTCAGTGTAACTCGATCTCCTTTCTCCAGTCTCCTCAGGTGTGTGGGTAAGTAATTGATTTCAGGTCTTTGGGAGGGGATGAGTCTGCCTGGTACAGGCTGTTCCTAGTCTGAGGCTCTTAGGGATAAGGCTGATGGGAACATGCTTCTGTGTGTAATTTTGTATACGAGTGTTTCATGCCTCTGGGGTTAGTACCTAAANTCTCCAGTCTCCTCAGGTGTGTGGGTAAGTAATTGATTTCAGGTCTTTGGGAGGGGATGAGTCTGCCTGGTACAGGCTGTTCCTAGTCTGAGGCTCTTAGGGATAAGGCTGATGGGAACATGCTTCTGTGTGTAATTTTGTATACGAGTGTTTCATGCCTCTGGGGTTAGTACCTAAAAGTGGAACTCCCGCGTCCTAACTGTACAAGAAAATGTCAGTTTTCCAAGCAGGTTCCCCCGTCCCACCTGCAGCGGGCACTTCCCCACCAGCATTTGGCCGAGCCTTTCCTTCTCCTTTGAGGTTTGTCCCTTTCTCCTTTGAGGTCTGTCCGTGGGTGGGTGGAGGCTGCTCCCGGATGTTAACTGACATTTCCCTAAGGATTCAAGATGCTGACCATTGTGTCTTTGGCTTTTGGTCATTCATCTGCCTTCCTCTGTGACATGCCTACTTAAATCTTCTGTTCACTTTTGCAGTTGGGCTGTTTGTCTTTTCTCCCAGATTTTTGGAAGAGTTCTTCACTTATTCTGGATACAATCCCTTGTCAGAGATATGTCTTGTGAATATTTTCTTCTTGTTTCTGATTTCCCTTTCTTCACTTTCCTCATAGTATTGTGGGATGAGCAGAAGCTTTAATTCAGATGGAATCCAATTTATCCATTAAAA
The DNA here is from genome assembly GCA_006410615.1 of Neotragus moschatus. Taxonomy (NCBI): domain Eukaryota; kingdom Metazoa; phylum Chordata; class Mammalia; order Artiodactyla; family Bovidae; genus Neotragus; species Neotragus moschatus. Next base: position 548,238 of record SJYA01002872.1, read on the forward strand.
AATTTTTTTATGCTGAGTGATTTCTGGGTTCCAAGAAATATTTACCTGCCCCAAGATAAAGGTAAGATTGTCTCCTGTGTTACCCTCAAGAAGTTTTTCCGTTTTTTAATATTTAGGCCTTGGGCCCATCTCAAATTAACTTTTGTGAATGGTTCGAGGCAGGCATTAAAGTTCCTTTTAACCCCCCAGATAGGTGATTGTTGCAGAACCATTTGTTCAAAAGACCTTCCCTATTGAATTGCTTTGGTGCTATTAAAAAAAAATTAAGTGATCACATAAGTGTGGTTTTATGCTGGCGTTTCTATTCTATCTCTATTCTCACTATCTTGTTGATTGTAGCTATAGAGGAAATCTTGAAGTCAGCTAGTGTAATTCTTGTAATCATGCTCTTTTTCAAGATTGCTCTGGCTATTCTAGGTCTTTTGAAATTTCCATATAACATTTTAAATTATAGATTTTATTTGATTCTGTAATGAAGTTGGTTGGCATCACACTGGCAATAATCAATTTTTAGAACTGACATCTTAACATTACTGACTCTTGTTATCCATGATCACTTATCTGCATTTATTTAGGTTTTATTTAATTTCTCTTTGCAGTGTTTTGTAAAGATCTTGCCCATATTTTGTTAAATTTGTCTGAGTCTTTCATGTTTTTAATGTAACTGCATCATAGTGTTTTAGAGGTTTATTTTCCAATTGTTTATTGTTAGTACACAGAAATTCAGTTGACATTTGCATATTGATTCTATATCCTGAGATCTTGCTAATTTCAATTATTAGTAATTAATAGTTCCAGAATTTAAAAATTTGTGAGATTTTCTGTGTATGCAATTATGTTGTCTTCAAAGAAAGACAGGTTTTCATTTTCCATTGTAATCCATAGATCTGTTTTCGCCTCTTACCTTACTGCCCCAGTTAGGACTTCAGTGCAATGCTGACCAGAAGTGGAGACTGTGGGCCTCTTTGCCTCCTTCTGATCTTAGTGGGAAGGTGCCACTCACTCATCATGAGCCGCACGAGTGGCAGGGCTTCCACAGACGCTCGTTTCCTCCTCCTCCTCCTGCTCTGTGAAGAGCCCTCCTCAATGTGATACTGGGACTTGCAGTAAAAATATACACGTGGTCTCCATCCTCTTCTGGCACAGAGCTTCTGAGACCTTTCCTAAGCGATGAGAGCAGTAACGGTATCTTTTGTTGTTCACAAGAAGCCTGGTTCTACTTCTGGAGAGCCCCTGGCTCTCCACCCAGGATGAGGGCACGTTGCCAGGAGAACCAATCCTGGGTCGACGGTTGGAACTCTGATCCACCTCTGAACCTTCAGAGAGGGTGACAGATGGACTTTTATTATCAGCTGTCAGCGGTTTTGGGAATCACAGCTATTAACAAGGTCTCTGTAAAACCCCCAAAGGGCTGAGATGCGAGNGCTCTCCACCCAGGATGAGGGCACGTTGCCAGGAGAACCAATCCTGGGTCGATGGTTGGAACTCTGATCCACCTCTGAACCTTCAGAGAGGGTGACAGATGGACTTTTATTATCAGCTGTCAGCGGTTTTGGGAATCACAGCTATTAACAAGGTCTCTGTAAAACCCCCAAAGGGCTGCGATGCGAGAGATTCCAGGCGGGTGAACAAAAAGCCAGATTTTTCTTGCTAATCTTTTGCTAAATATTTTTTTTTTTAGTTCATTCTCATAAAAGATATTGGTCTGTAGCTTTCTTGTAATATCTTCTTACGGCTTTGGTGTTGGAGTTGTGCTGGCCTCATCAGATGGTTTCAAGAGTGCCCCTTCTTCCTCTATTTTCTGAGAGAATTTGGACAGAAATGGTATTATTTCTGCATTAACTTGTGAGGGGCTTCCCTGGTGGCTCAGACGGTAGAGAATCTGTCAGCAAAGCAGGAGACCCAGGTTGAATCCCTGGGTTGGGAAGATGCTTTGGAGAAGGGAATGGCAACCCACTTCAGTATTCTTGCCTGGAGAATCCCATGGACAGAGGAGCCTGGCAGGCTACTGTCTGTGGGGTCCCAAAGAGTCAGACGTGACTGAGTGATTGACACTTTAACTTGTGATAGAATTAACCAGCCAAGCCTGTGGGAAGGTTTATAAAATATGACTCCAGTTTCTTTTATCCAGGGCTGCTTGGATCCTCTGTTTCTTCTCTTGTCAGTTTCGTGGTTTGTGTTTTCTAGGGAGTTTGTTTATTCAATCTAAATTGCCTAATTTATGGGAATCATATTTTATTACTCTTCCACGTTTAAAGGTTATTCAGTGATATTCCATCTTTACTGATAATGAATATTTTTTATTTTCTTGATCAGCTTATCAAAGAGCTTATCATTTTATTAATATTTTTGAAAAAACTCACTTTTGATTTTATTCACTCTCTATTGTTTGTCCATTTTAAAAAAAATTGATTTTTTCCTCTACTTTTTATTATTTTCTTTCTTCTACTTTGGGCTTAATTTGCACTTTGGGAGATGGCTCCTTAAAATGGAGTTTAGATGATAAATTTTATCTTTTTTCTTTTCTAATATGGGCACTACAAATATAATTTTCTTCTAAGCATTGTTTTCTGTTGAGCCCCACAAATTTTCAAGTTTTCGCATTGTGCTTTTTTACCATTCATTTCAAAATATTTTCTAATTTTCCTTGTGATCTCTTCTATGGCTTGTGGGTTATTTAAAAGAGTGTTGTCTAATTTCCAAATATTTGGAATTTCTCCAGATATATTTTTGGTATTGATCTCTAATTGATGTTCTGGGCAGAGAATGTACTCTGTTTGATTTCAGTCCTTTTAAATTTATTGAAACCTGATATATGGCCCAGTAACCTATCTGTCTTGGTGAATGTTCCATTTACTTTTGAAAAGAACGTCAATTAGATCAATTTGGTTAATTATGTTGTTGAAGTCTTCTATGTACTTAGTGATTTTCTGTCTTATTTTTCCATTAATTACCTGTATTGCTGCTGCTGGCGGTGTTATTTCCACTAAATGCTATTTAATTACAACCATTCTGCGGCTACTATATGATAATAATAACTAATGCAGTGAGTGAGGGCTTCCTGTCTGCCATGCACAGTGCCAGCCACTGGTGTAGATTATTTCCTGTCATTTCACAGCAAGCGCTGAAGGTTGGTACTTTCACCCCTATTTGACAGAGACACGAAGTAGGTCATCCAGGACACACAGCTGTGGTTGGCTGAATCTGGACTTGAATCCAGGCCTGCCAGGGCCTGGTGTCCCTTCTCCTGGCCATGTGGTGTGTGGTTGGAGCAGGAGCAGCGTGACCCCCTTCCTTGCTGTGACAACTTCAGTCCCCACCGCCCTCCTCCTTGCCCCTCTGCTCTCCCGTCTGGCCTCTGCATCCTCCCTGGGCCCCTCAGCCATGGACCCAGACCCCAGGGCAGGCGGGAAGGGCCTTGTGGGCGTTGGACACTTGCTCTGTGCCAGGTGTCTAGAGACAAATTCACATCCTGACTCCCAGGGACCCTGCTGCTCCTCGGTACCAGCCTTGCCTGCCCCTCCGCTTCCCGTCCTGAGCCTCCTCTGCCCTCCTAGGGCTGAGCAGGTGCCCACCCTCACCCCCATCATCCCCGCAGAAGGCCCCCATGGCTGGCTACCTACCTTGGCCAGCTGCTCTTCCCAGCCAGCCTTCTCTCTCTCCTTGAAGAGATTCTCTGAGGGAGAGAGTGGAGGTGGTGGTCACTGGAGGCCAGGTCCTGTGTCCACAGCCAGGGCTGAGTCTTGGGCTCCATGTCCCCCATCCCCTGGTCATGACTGAGTCAGGACGACATTGTCCTGTGTTTGTCTGGCTCCCTGGGGGAGGTGAGCTCCGAGGATGGTGAGCTGGACTTGGGGGTCCAGAGCGCTGGGCTGGAGTCATGGTCCTACCATCCATGCTGTGTGACCTCAGGTGGGTCAACTTCCCTCTCTGGGCCTCAGGCTCACTGACAGTGGTATAGAGGGTTCCTGCTGGGCATGGCCCCTTGGGATGTGCTTGGGTCTCTCTTCAACGGTGGGAAAACAAGGTCCAGAGATGGGCACACTGGGGGGCTAGAAAGCCTTTATGGAGCTTTGGAAACCCAACCTCAGAAAGAGGGGCCACTTCGGGGATTGCTCTGGAGGCATCTCAGAGGTGACCCAAGGCACAGAGGGACCTCCACCCAGCCTGTCAGCTCCAGGGGAGGTGGCTTGGCAAGCCGAGCCAAGCTGAGGCCTGCCTCCTCCCAGCCTTCTTCCCAAGCGCAGCCTCTGAGGCCTCCCCTCTGGGTCACCCTGGAGACAGCAGACCTGCCACATCCATTTCTCCCCCTGACCTCAACCCCCCCGCCCCCACCCTCACTGAGGCTGTTGACTAGCTCCTCCCTAAGGCCCTGAGGTGTACGCACACCATTTCCTACTCAAACCCCTACTCATAGCATGCAAAGCATGGCTCAGAGTTGGCTGTCTCCTCTGGGAAGTTCTCCCTGANCCCCTGACCTCAACCCCCCCGCCCCCACCCTCACTGAGGCTGTTGACTAGCTCCTCCCTAAGGCCCTGAGGTGTACGCACACCATTTCCTACTCAAACCCCTACTCATAGCATGCAAAGCATGGCTCAGAGTTGGCTGTCTCCTCTGGGAAGTTCTCCCTGATGGCCACCAGAGCAGAAGTACCTCCCCAGCTGGGCAGCAGTGAGTTCAGCTCATGCTTGTGAATGAGTGAATGAGGGACTGATGAGAGGTGGAGTTTGCCTCCCTGGTGAGGCTGTGAGCTCCTGATGGCAGAGCTGGGCACACGACAGGAACTCAAAGAGTGTTAGCTGAGCCTCCTCCTGGTAACACCTCCCCCCATGAGTTCTCCCCAGGGGTCCTCAGAGACCCCGCACTATCCAAGGTGGCCCTTCCAGTGGCTCAGAGGCAGCAACCACGGNAGTGGCTGTACTAGTTTGCATTCCCACCAAAAGTGTAAGAGGGTTCCCTTTTCTCCATATCCTCTCCAGCATTTATTGCTTGTAGACTTTTCGATCGCAGCCATTCTGATTATCACATTTATTTCCAGGTAAAGATGCCTGCAACATTTTTGTTACACACGTATTTTTTTTTCTAAGCATCTGATACAATGTCTAGTTTCCTTAAACTGTGCTGTTTTATCCTGGGCTTGACAAACCCAAACTGGACAAACCACTTTTTTTGGAGAATAGTTCTCAATTTTTATTCAAGGAGTTACAGCTTTTCTCTACAGAACCTAGGAATAAAGAGTGGCAGCACCCTTGGGACCAGCTCTTGTGAATTAAGGTTGTCAGTGGGCTCTCCAGGTCGCGCTAGTGGTAAGGAAGCTGCCGGCCAAAGCAGGAGTTGCAAGAGACATGGGTTCAATCCCTGGGTTGGTATGATTCCCTGGAGGAGGATATAGCAACTTATTCCAGTAGTCTTGCCGGGAGAATCCCTTGGATTCAGGAACTTAGCAGGCTATACCGTCCATGGAGTCAAAAAGAGTCGGACACGACTGAGCGTCTGAGCCGAGTGGCTACCCTGCCCATGAGCCCAGGCCATGCGGAGAACTAACACCTGTGTGACCCGATGTCGGCAATTAAGGTTCTTAGTGGTTACCGGGCCCTGGGCCCGCTGAGGTCCACACCTGCTTCTTGTCCTGGTCGCTTCTCTCCCGCAATTTGCTCTGAGCTCTTCTGGGAGGAACCAAGCTCTTCTCTACTCTTGGGTGAGTGTTTCCCTGGTTTTTATTTTTCCCTTCTGGGGTGATTTTCCCCTCAGTCTCTTTTTCACTTTCTTGGAGTCTAATGTTTCCAACCGTGTGATGGTTTTCTGCTTCCCTTTATGATGGCTTATTGCTCTTTCATCTGGACCCTGGGAGAGACAGAAGGTAAGCAGACACACTGGTTGTTTTCGTTGCTTCGCAATGTTTAAAGGGTGGCTTTGAGGAAAAACCAAGACAAACCAAGAGACAACTTTTGTTAGTTGTGCTGATACACTTTTGCAAAGTGCTCATAAATTGTCTTTAGATTTCAAGAAATATTTGTTACTGGAACCTTGTGAAATAAAAGTCATCTCAACTTGAGAGATGAGGAAGCTAGAAATACTTTAGTAGCTTGACCTCAGCTAGAAAGTGGATGAGGCAGAAGTTGGCTCAAGTTTCATGACTCCAAAGGTAAAAATTTGTAATAGATTGTATTAAAAGCATTACACTATATTGGATGAACTGAAAATATATTTTTAAAATGCTCTAAAAATCTAAGCTGCTATAATTAGACTATGCATTTGTTTTTACATCCAGAGTTTTGTTTGCATTTTTACATAATTGTGTTAAAAATTCAGGAATAGCAGACATAAAACAACTGAATCATTGAGGTAGTAATTAGTAAAAAAAAAAAAAAAAAAAAAAAATTGGTGTTCATTTGAACAAAGCTGTTGACCTGGGTGCCCTCAGAGCAAACATGAACTTAGTGTCTGAGGTATGTTGTAAAGCAGTTTATGCCATAAGAAGGCAGTGGCTGTGTATTCACCAGAGTGGTTGGTTATAATGTTAGCGTTTTCTTGATGATAAGCAATTGGTTAGCTTCTATCAACTTGGGGGAACAACTTAAGTTTTGGTTATGATTTTCAGAGACATTAACAAGAAATGACCCAGGTTGTCTCACTTATCTTGCAAAATTAGCTAAATTCAGTTTTGCTTGTGTGAATAAAGTGATTTTGTCTGTTTGAGAAGTTTCCAAGTCTAGTCTCTATTTGTGTTTGATTTTAACAATTGTAATTATTATAGTGGTTTCTCATTTAAAAAATTGTTTTTATTTTCACCAAAAAAATCAGTATTAAAAATATTGCTGTTACACATATCTTTATGCACTGGCTTTCAACATTTCCTGGGGACAAATTCACCAAAGTGGAAATTTCAATTCAAAAATTAAGAGGTCTAAATGCTTAATTTATTGGAGTATAGTTGGTTTATAATGTTGTATAAGTTTCAGTTATACAGAAAAGTGATTCAGTTATGCATATACATATATCTTTTTTCCAATTTTTTCTCACTTAAATTATTAAAGAATATGGAGTAACATTACCTGTGCTATAAAGATGGTTGTTGGTGGTTCTATTTTAAACAGTAAGTGTTCATCTGAAGTATTTCATATTATACATTAAAAAATCCATTTTCAGATGTTTTGTTCCAATGAACCTCAGTCTCACACAGCAAAAATCCTGTTTATTTGTAGTGCTTTGGTCATCATTTACCTTTACAAACAATGCTTCATGAGCTGGCTTTCACTACCAGTCTATCTTAAAGTACAGAGTACAGGAGAGATGAGTCTTAACAGCTACTAACCATTAAAAGATAAAAAAATAAAAAACTACCTTTATTTGCAATTCCAAGCCTTACATGAGGAAAAGTGCATTAAAAACTAGCAGAAACATGATAATGGCCTTCCAATAAAGACAGCATATAATTCAGCTACTCTAAGTCCTTTATTTGTTAAACTGTACCCAAAACATCAAGGCCAGTGTGTGGGTTGTAATAGTTACTCATAATGTGAAGAAAAAATCAAATGTTTTTGATTCCCAATGGCATGGCTTTAAAAATACAAGTTTTTCCCCGTAGGTGAATGAAATGGAAGTGAAAGGGTTTAAAACTTTGCAAAAAGATTGAAAACTTTGGCATGTTAAGAACCGTTTAAAAATAAATAACTGGAAGAAAATAAGAGAATGTGATACTCTTAAAAAATAAGATACACTGTTTAATCCCAAGTGATAGAACTCGAAAGCAAGATTGAAGTTTAAGTGACTTGAGGTCAATATGAGGAAGAACTTTCTAACAGATCAAATTATAAAATGTGAAGTGAGAACTAATGAATTTTTGGCCCCTTTACTGGAAATTCTGTGGCGCTGATGATGAGGGGTTGAATTTGGTGATCTTAATTTTTATAACCTGCTTTGTCACAATTACCAGGGCAGGTTCTTGGACTCTTTAATCAACAGAATTGGTTAGAGGACAAAGGGGAAATTCAGGTGAGGCGTTATTGGGATTCAGATGTGGCATGAGGGGTGAGAATCAGTAACAAGTGTCCTTGCTGCTTCCTGAGCAGGCGGGCCGGCTCCTTAAATGGGGTTAGGCTGGGGTGGACTGATGCGTTGGGCTGGAGCGGGGCTTGGTGGCCTGCCTCCCCCCCACCTTGCTAGTGCTAGGTGCGGGGAGCATGCATGGGAACCTGCTTCTGCTGCTGGCGTCTCAGAAACAGTGGCTGGTGTTTGGCCTTTCTGTATCTTGTTCCTATTTCACCCCAACTGCACATGCCTGCCAACATTTCTCATCCCTTAGTTTCTTTGCATCTGTTGCTTGTGGAGATGTTTGTCCAGGTGCAAACTCTACAGTAGGGGCCCCAGGTCCCAGTCTGCCTCAATATCTCATAAGAACATGTTCATCATAACTCAAGTTTTCCCAGATAGGAATCTTGTGTCTGTATGCAGCACAGGTGAGATCTGGGTGAATAGAAGTGATAAATACAGTGTTTCGCAAAACTGCATTTCAATAATGTATTTCAGTAATTTATCAATTGGATTTGTGTCTGAGTCTCAAATGGAATGACTTAACTTTGCATTATTTAAAAAAGGAATCTAAGAAGTGGTAATCTGTTTTGGATTTTCTATAACCAGAAAAAAAAAGGATAAATGGTATTTGGGAAGAGGTTTATAGTATCTCTTATTAATTTGTCCTGAAGAGAGACACTTCCACATAATTGGTTAATTGTCTTAATAAATGTAATTTGATTAAAGTTAAATACACATTAGTTTTTTGAGTAGAGTAGAAAAGGAAATGGCAACCCACTCCAGTATTCTTACCTGGAGAATCCCCATGGACTAAAACGCCTGGAGTGCTAGAGTCCATGAGGTCACAGAGAGTCGGACGTGACTGAGCAACTAAGCACTTTTTTGAGACATGCTAATAGTCAACTTTTTATTCAGCCAATATTTCAAGAAAGTGTTCTAAAATCTATATTGTCTCCATAAAAATTCATAATTTGCTTTTTCATAATGTATCAACCCTATTTTGTGGTTAATGAAAAAGTAGCAGTTACTAGATCACTGATATGTTTGGGGATGATAGATTATTTGATTTGCTAGTCACATGGACAATAAAGTTAGAAACCCAGTAAAACACATATGGTTTAAAATCCTAGGTAGGAAAGGAAATGTTTGATTGATGTTTCTCTAGTAGGCAGGCCAGAGGCAAGGGGAACTCCATATTATTAATATCTGTACTAAAGTTTACTGTGCTCTGAATAACTGACTTTGAAAAATGACTCTCCGGGGCTTGGAGTGTGTCCTGTGCTGGACAGATGTGGCTGAGAAGGCACCGGTGGGAAGTTCATGGTATTCACAGGAAGAGAGCAGACTCCATCCTAGTGGACTGGAAATAACATAAATCAAAGTGATGGATGTGTTTTATTATGGATCCCTCTATAGTAAATAAATACTTCCATCTCCCCATCACCCTTTAGACGTATAAACCAAAAAAGTCCTAAAATAGTGAGCAACCACCTAATTACGTCGAAATCTCAAACTCGGGGTCTCTGATAGATTCCTAAGGTAGTGGCTGAACCAGGAAGGCATAGACAGGAACAAACTTTTTATGACAGTAGAGATGGTTTCCTCAACTCCTTGAACGAGCGTCTGATTCCTCATCACATGACTTAAGTTGCCAACAACGGGTTGGTGACTTTTTATGGTTGTCAGCTCTCTCCTTAATACAATCATAATGTTCGTCTCTCCGTGAGCCAGTTTTTCAAAGATTTTGCCTTCTTGACAGGTGATTTTTTATTTGTTGCAAGTTGTTGAAGGCCTCCAAATCCTCAATTTGGAACCAGTTGGAGTAAAGTGAAAGCCCGCTTCCAAATAGAGGAGACAAGGTGAATGACACAGTCTACACCCCCAACTGCAGCCTCATCAAGGAGTGAGATTTTAAAGGGGACAGAGTTATTATAAAGTGGAGGTAGCCCTCAGCCAGTTTTCAAATGGGGGCTCTAAAGAAAAAAAAGCAACAAAACAAGGCCATCTTCATCGAGTCCCAAAGGCTAGTTGTGTGGCCTTAAATATGTTCTCTGGGTTCGTATCAGTATTTCTTGTAAGAGGAATGTGAATCTGTATGTCTAAGGTGGGGATACCTTGAGGCATTAGTTACTGGCCAAAGAATAAACTTAAGGCCAATAAGTCTTTTTGTTTTGGAAACTGGTCGCATCAGGGCAACTCTTTGGATTTCAAGATGCATAGTTGATTTTGTGATCTTCTGTATTTTCAAAGCATCTTGGAATGACCTCGGGACTCCATTTTGACTAGCGGAGTAGAATTTCCTTGCTCCACCTGTTTCTGCCCTTCATAATATCCTTCTGTAGCTTTCTATCTCATACCAAATGACATCCAAATGTCTGACTTAGCCTAGTGTTTCTCAGAATTTAGCTTCATTAAAGTCACTTGCTGGAGAAGGAAATGGCAACCCACTCCAGTACTCTTGCATGGGAAATCCCATGGACAGAGGAGGCGGGCAGGCTACATACAGTCCATGGGGTCACAAGAGGTAGAACAAGACTGAGTGACTTACCCTATGCTAGAGTCACTTGGAGGTGTTGTAAAATAATTTATCCTTAAACATGGGCTTGAACTGCCTGAATCCACTTATATCAATAGTGAATGCTACATGGTAATACAAGATCCCTGGTTGGGTGACTCCTGGGATATGGACCTGTGGATGTTGAGCATCATAGGATACAGAGGAATTCTGTGATGGAGAGTATATTATACACAACATCCCTTATCCCTGAACTATTCAAGGGTCAGCAGAGTAGATGCTGAAATTGAGGATGGACCCTGAGAATCTGTGGACCCTGAAATCCCCAGGTGGTGCCAATACTGCCATAGGACCACCCTTGGGGAGCCAGCCGCATAGATTGTCCCCCTGGTCTAACCCGGGCAGCCTCATCTTGGACCATTTCCCCATGCTCAGGCAGGTGTGTCAAACTGCTTGCACGTCCCACGTGTCACATGTGCTCTCTTGTGCCCCTCTGTTCCACCTTCTTCCTTTTAGGGTCTTTTGGCTGAAATCTTTGAAGTCTGACCCCCAATGCCCACCAAGATCTCCTTCAGGTCCCCTTGGCTATTCCAGACATTTAACATAGTTCATTAGTTGACAGTGAGTTTTATTGAGGCTCTAATTTTACTTTGTTCATTTTTGTTTCCTTCGTTTTTGCCCCCTGAATTTTGGGTCTTCCGGGAAGAACTGTAATCACGTGTCAGATTCCTAAGTTTTACCTTAGTTTCCTCTGCTCCAATTCAGTGGTTCTTAGCAAGTATTTCAGAGCCAAGTGAAATACTTCTTTCAGCACCTTTCTGTCTGTAACTAGGGGCAAGTCCCTTTGCCTCTTGGAGCCTGAGTTCGCACATCTGTAGGGGATGATACTAATGATCCCACTCCTTGTGATCTCATGAGCGTTAAGTGAGTTAAGATGGAAAGAACTGAGATGGAAACCTGGCAATTATGTCAGCAATTCACAAATGTATACCATTCTCACTAGAATGTACTGTCTACAAGAACAGTGACTTACACCTAAATAAATTTGACCTAAGGACAGCCTCAGTAACTTGGAGTGAATTATGACAATATTTGTAGGTGGAAGATTATGTCAGCAAGAACTACCTCAACATGGTAATGTTTTTCTTATTGAGTATGCAATGCTCACACTTTAAAAAACAGCTGTTATTTTTAGAGCAGTCTTACATTCATAGAAAACTTGAGCAGAATCCCCATGTGTCCCTTCATAGGGGCATAGTTTCCCCTGTTAACATCTTGCATTGTGATATATTATAATTGAAGCAATATTAACCCATTATTATCTAAAGCTTGTAGTTTACATTGGGTTTACTCTTTGTACAGTCTTATGGGTTTTGATAGATTCATGGCACCTATCCAGTGTTCCTATTGCTGGAGGCCAGGGATCTGGTTCAGCTGGTAAAGAATCTACCAGCAATACGGGAGACCTTGGTTTGATCCCTGGGTTGGGCAGATCCCCTGGCGAAGGGAAAGGCTACCCACTCCAGTATTTGGCCTGGAAAATTCTTTGTGGCCAGGGTCACAAAGAGACCTGATTGAGTGACTTTCACAGGGATCACGGGGGACCCAATGTTACAGTTTCACCTCCTTCAAATGACCCGTTCCACCTCATCACCTCCCAGAAAACCAACGCAGCCTAGTCTTTCTATGCTAGAAAGGTACTTTCTCCTGCCGAAGTCTGCCTTTTCCAGAATTTCATAGTTAGAATCATACAGTATGTAGACTTTACGACTAGCTTCTTTCACTCTGCCATGTACGCTGAAGGTTCTCCATCTCTTCATGGTTGATAAAACTCATTACTTTCTATCACTGAATACTGTTCTATTATCTGGATGTACCATAGTTTGTTTATTGACCTATTAAAGAACATCTTGGTTGATACCAATTTGATAACTATGAGTAAAGCGGCTATCAACATTCATGTACAGGTTTTGGTATGAACAAAACTTAACTCACTTGGGTAAACACTTGAGGGCATGATTGCTGGATTGGATGATAAGCCTTCATTTGGCTTTATAAGAACCTGATGAACTGTCTTCTAACATGGCTGCTCCATTTTACTCCCCCCAGAAATGGGGAGAGTTCCTGTTGCTCCACTTCTTCCGAATTCAGTGCTGTTTGTGTTTTGGATTTTAGTGGTAATAGCAGATGCTTGTGTTTACATTTAAAGAAACTCCTTCCCATAAAACTCCCTCTTGATCCTTTGTTGTTTGTGTGCTTGTGTGGTAGGAGATGGTTTGTCCAGGGCTGACCCTTTCCTTTGTTTCCAGCCTGAAGCTAAACTTGAGAGAAACTTGCCAATCGAATTGCATAAAATGAGCTGTGTAGCATCAGCGATGTGAGCTGCATGGAGAATTCCCTAATTCATCTTGGGAATGGGGGGTGGAGGGCGTGGCGCAGACATGGAGCTTATCTTTGACCTCATCTCCCTTAGACCATACAGGGTTTCATAACATCAGTCCTCCTAACACAGCAGAGGAGGAAAGTGAGGGCTGGGGACCAGGAGCCGGGGGTAACGTGCCTGATGTTCCACTAGTTAATCCGGTGACCTTCAAGCATATCACATAACCTGTAGATCCACAGAGACGTGTACTATGGAATTTGTAAGATCCTGGTAAGTTCCAAAACTCTGATTCTAAAATCAGTCTCGGCACAAGTCATCAACGCAAAACAAAGGGAAGAGGCCCTCAGCCCGCACTCGGAGGCAGACATGAGTTCATCAGGCAGAAAACTCTCGAGTGAGTTGTCAGTCTTTGAAGCAGCTGAGACTTGTGACAGGGAGGCCTAAGGTAAATTTCTTCGGGGGGGGATGCTGGAAACTTCACAAAGGGGATCCTGCGTGTTGTTGAGCTGAGCGCGGGGATCACAGGGAGTCGGCGTCCCTGGCTGGTTGGGGTTTGGTTGCTGGTTTGCAGCAGCCACAGCAGAAGGGAATTTGGAAATGGAATGGAACACGCCCGTTTTGAGCACTCTGATGTACAGCGACGCTCTGTCATGCTGAGAGCTTTATTATTTTTTCAGTTATAGGTGATATTAGAGGGATTGTGTGACAAGAAAATTAAAAACTGAGTGGGGTGCAGAGGGACACGGGAGAGAGCCGGGAGTGACAGAGAAAAGCCATTGTCACAGCGCGTGGTTCTGCAGCGCGGCACCCAGGGCTCACAGCGCTTTTTAGGGGCAATGAAATCGCCTCTCTCCCTTTGAGACTGACAGCAGGCGAGATATTGCTGGGAACAAAAGGGACGTTTAACTTTAAGAAAATGAAAGGCATCCCTCACACTTTTTTGTCCTGCTTGTATCTTTGTCTCTAGTTAACATTTCACACCGAGCTAATTGGTTTTTTGGAAAAGTCACTGGGATGCAGGAAGCCAAAGGGCTATAGTGAGCCCGGCTGGTCGCTGCCACCCCCGGGGTCAGGGAGGCGTCCTGAACTGTCATTGCTGTATTTTTTGTTTTTAATTGGAGGCTAATTACTTTACAATATTGTAGTTGTTTTTGACATACATTGACATGAATCAGCCATGGGTGTACCCCCATGTGTCCCCCATCCTGAACCCCTCTCCCACCTCCCTCCCTGATCCATCCCTCTGGGTCATCCCAGTGCATCATCCCTAAGCGCCCTGTCTCATGTATTGAACCTAGACTGGCTATTTGTTTCACATAAGATAATATACGTGTTTCAATGCTATTCTCTCAAATCATCCCACCCTCACCTTCTCCCACAGAGTCCAAAAGACTGTTCTATACATCTATGTCTCTTTTGCTGTCTTGCATACAGGGTCATCGTTACCATCTTTCTAAATTCCTTATATANATTCATAAAAATTCCAGATTTTAGTATACTTCTGTGGTGCTGAGCGAAAGCATGTTCCTTTTGGATTAGCTGAACATTATAGATCCTGAAATTCTCAACATTAATAGAAAAATGAGTTGAATTACAGGAAACAATATTGGAAAAATAGAAATATGATTGTTCTCAGTATTTCAACAAAAGATATGGTATGTTGAGAAAAAATAGAAGACAGGAAACAAGATTAATGTAACATCCAGTAAATGAAAAAAGTGGTAAATCCAGTGTTTCAGCTTTCAAAATAATTATGGTTTTTTTAACTGTCTTATCAAAACCCAAAGATACTCAGATGTTTAAAATATAAACAAGAGCAAACACTCCAAATATGCTACTAAAGCACCTCAACATCAAACCCAGAGAGCCCTGAGCAAAGGATAGAAGAAGAGGGAAGAAAAGGACCAGGAAGGAGGACCACTGAGTCCCTGCATCCTGGCAGAGAAAGGGATATTCAATTCTCCTCCCCTAAGCCCTCCACCACAACCCTCAGCCCTGCCCACCTCTTCCAAGGAGGTCTCGCAGAGACATCTGAGAGGTATTGGCCCAGGGCAACTCCTGCATGGAGATCCCCAAGCACAGAGCACACGTCTTCTTAAGAACAGGGCTGCCTGGAGGGTGGAGGGCGATGCCTTCCTTTAATTGTAGCTTCCTCCAGAGTTGGCTATGTGCTGTCTCTGCACCAAGTCTGGTGTAGGGAGGTGTTAGGGGGCAGGGGGAGCAGGTGAAGCCTTTGTCATTGCCAAGGGCTGGACCTAACGGATTGATCACTCCCAGGGTTTGGGTGTGAAGCCAGACTCCTCAATGAAACTATTGTTTGTTTTTTGTTTGTTTTTTAATCTAAGAGCTGAAAAGTAACAATTGTTTTGTNCAGGGGGAGCAGGTGAAGCCTTTGTCATTGCCAAGGGCTGGACCTAACGGATTGATCACTCCCAGGGTTTGGGTGTGAAGCCAGACTCCTCAATGAAACTATTGTTTGTTTTTTGTTTGTTTTTTAATCTAAGAGCTGAAAAGTAACAATTGTTTTGTCAGCTGGGAAGAAACTGTCATACCTTAAAAAGATTTAACTGTCAAACTATCACAATGTACATTAAATTTTATTTTCGAATTTTAGAATAATTCCAGTGTCAGAAATAGGAAGAAGATGATAATTATTATCAATATGATAGTATACTGTCATAGTTAGCAGTTGAATTGTTGGCTTTCCTCTGTGCTACATGGACCAAGGATTAGATAGTGCCTTCTTTCCTGATAAATTTCTATAAATTCCTAAAGGGAAGAAAGGATGCTAGGATAAAGTGTAAGTTTAAATATGTGAGAATGTCCTTATCGTTTTTTGTTTTTTTAATTAAACCTCCTCACTATGGAGACTATAGAGAGTGGTTATTTGGAAACATTGCATTGGTGTACGGTATACACAAATTGATACACAAACGCTATACACAAATGCTATACACAGATTGATAAACTAGCTCATTCATCTATGAGTTTTCAATCTTT
>SJYA01002872.1:565547-630362 GCA_006410615.1 Neotragus moschatus
GTGTAATGGTCAGGAGTCATTCCTATCACTCCCACCATACCCTTAGATCTGTGATACTTTGAGAGCGGCTTAGGGGTTATCACAAAGAAACAGAAAATTGTTTTTAAATCACATTTATAAATCTCACAAAGCCTTCACAGAAATGGTATAACGTCTAAAGAAAGGCAAGGATTTATCTTTAAAGTTGTTAGCTTCCTCTCCTATAAGGAGAGGGTGGTTAACATTTTTCCTTCGTGATTTTTGTTTGTTTTGCTGAGACAGTTAAAACAACTCACAGTAAATTGTTTTGCCTCTGTGCTCCACACCTGATTTCATGTCCTGCCCTGAATGGGGTGTCTCCCAGGAAAACCCTGGAAGAGTTGCTGGGCTCAGCTAAAACAAAATCCACTTACTCTGACATAACACATTTGGCAGAGTTGTTTATCTGTCCTACAACTTAAGTGAATGCAAAATACCTAGTAAAATTAGTTTCCTAACCATCAGTGCCCAGGATCACTTGATAACCAATTCAGCATTTTCTGAGCAAAGACTTAAAAGAATCCTTTAACACCACATCACTGTAAAGACAATTTACATAATTTTAACCTCATATCAACCACAGTGGTCTGGTAAGTAAACTATGTGTCTTTTTGGAAATGCAAACTGAAAGTGAATCTATGCTCATTTCTTTTTTTTAAAAAAAGAATATTTATGCCTGCAACTTTAATAATGAGCTGTATTAATCAATTTGGTCTTTGTGTAGGTAAATAGGTAATCTAGTAATCATGAACTTTGTTTTTGCTAGTAGTTTTTATTCTCTTATTGATTTTACTGTACGATTCTCTGCCATGAATCGACAGAAGCCTAAAAGGTAGCACCCGAACAGAGAAATTATTTCCTTTACTTCAACACTTTGCTCTGGTTTAACCTGAAATCAAGTTCAAAATTTCTACATTCAATTGATGATTCTGCATATACTACCAAGTCAAATATGTATGAGGCCAGAAACAAATTCTTTCTTGGCTTGTCTTCCTTCTTAAATCTCATCAACTTAAATAATTTTTGATAGATTTTTAACTACCTTGTTCTGTTCTTCCAATATCCTTTAAAATAAAGACAAAAGCAAAAACCTACTTCACTTCTGGTCTCCACTGCTGAACCATATAGCTGTCATTCTAAATTACGTCCTAAATCTAAAGCAGGTTGTAAATATTGCTCCCTAATCTGTCACTGTCCTCTGGGCAAATCCACTTTCTTCTCCATAGCCTCCTCCCATTTATACAATAAGCCTTTAACAAGCACTCAGTCCATGCTGGACGTTGATCTCCTGGGGCTGATCGTCTAGTGGGAGAGATGGGCTCTAACAAAATTGCACAATAAATTGTTTCACTGCATTGGTAATAAACCCTGTTAAGCAAAAAGATGAGGGGCAAGTTGTCTTGGTGACAGCGGTGTTTCAGTGGACTGAGATGCTGGAAAGAGTTAATGGCTCGAAGTCGGGGGGATCAGTTCAGGAGTGAAGACCCACTGATGGGAAGCCCTTGAGGCAGAAAACCAGATGTCTCACCCCAGAGAGGACAGTGGTATCTAAGACTGGTGAGGATCAAGACCAGTTCATGGAGTTGGTGATTGGGACAAGCTGGGGGCATGATGGTGCCTTTATTGGGAAGCAGGAGGTTCTTTGAGGTTTGAAGCAGAGAAGGAAGAATTATATTTGGAAGTTAAAACATTCTGACTGGTAGCAGAGAAAACTGCAGGAGTGTGAATGTAGGGACTCAGGATATTGGGGCAGGGGCTAGTGTAAAATATTGGGGAGATGGTGGTGGCTGGGATTGCTGTGGAAGCTTCGAAGATTCAACAAGCAGGAAGACTGGAGAAATACTGAGAAAGTTGAGTTGACAGCACCTGGCAAAAGATAACTGCGTGTGATGGTGAAAAGTGGTTCCAGGACAGGTTGGCAGGTCAATGCAGGAGCAGCCCTAGGCTTCAGGGGTGCCGTTTCCCAGGCAGGGGACATAGGATTAAGGGCAGCCTGTTGTGTTGTCTGTCTCTATGGTGTAGACTGGAGGGATATGCTACTGAGGCTTTCTTAAGTGGCAAAGCCTAGTTTGGGTGTCTCAGTCACCTGCGCACATGACATCCCAGGTCAGATATGTGACTTTTGTGTGTCCTCAGTCGCTTCAGTCCTGTCCAACTCTTTGCAACTGCCTCAGCCCATGGGATTTTCCCAGCAAAAATAGTAGAGTGAGTTGCCATGCCCTTCTCCAGAGGATCTTCCCAATCCAGGGATCAAACCTGTGTTTCCTGATTGTAAAATTCAAGGAGGCCACTTGTAGCTGCATCTTTGTTGTGTCAATGATCATAATAGCTAGACACGTTCTCACTGGTAAGTGTGACCTTTATAATGGTAAATCCCCTGGGACTCTCTATCACTGTTTTCCTATTCCCCCTAGAAGTTTCCTCCAACTTGCTGTCTACCAACCCTATTTGAGAAGCTGACAGCAGACTCCCATGGAAATGGAGAAGCTGCCCTCATGGAGACATCATGATTCTAATTTTATTCTGTTACTACACAGTTTCCATCAAACACACTGCAGGGAGATGTGGAATTGTGACTTGTGTTATGGGATGCTTCCCATGAGACCTTCAAGGAAGGACATCACCCCCATAATAGGATGTAGTGATTTGGACTTAAATGGCTTATCTGAGCTAGAGAGAGGTGTTTAGCAATCCTCCAAAGACATGGAAAATAATTTTATTTAATTAGGTAGTAATATGGCTGAGGCATTGTTGTACATGTTTTACAAGTTAAATTTAATCGTCAAAACAACATCCCCCAAAGTTCAGTGCTATTATACCATGGACAAACGAAACTACATTCCATGGGGTCAACAAATGAGTTGGACGTGACTTAACCACTAAACAATGGCATTAGCTCCATTTTACAGATGGGAGAACTGAAGCACAAGAAAATGACTTTTTTAGATGCACATAGGCAGGAAGTGGTGGAGCTAGTATTCTGAATGCATGCTAACTATATGCTTCATGCTATTAATCACCATATTCTTCTGTCTAAGGAAAGAGTCAAGATTAAAACCAAGCAGGCATCTAGGAGTCCTCCTCCTAGGTGCTTTGAGTCACTCCTGCAGTTACATCACAGGAATTGTGATAAACCAGCAGGAAACTTAATTCTTCCTTACTTGTTTCAGACAACCTACTGCTCTATTTTCTTGGGTCATTTGATCCCTTTACAGTTGTCAGAAATTAGATGCCATTGGATAAGAATTACTGAATGGCTGCCACCATCTTGGCAAGAGTCGGTGCTCTTTCTGTTCCCCCTCCTGATCAATCTTCTTTAAAAATATACCTGGGGAGATAAACAGCATCTGAATGGGAACCAACAGGGGCTATTTATTCAGGACTTTCTGTAGCCGAACAGTCCACCACCATCTCTCATGTTTGATGGAGACTCAATGGCAGATAGGGGAGTGGCGAGGCTTAGGTGTGTCTTGGTGGAACACTGGGAGCACAGGGAAATTGACCGTGAGTGAACCAGGATCCAGGGTATCCTATGTGATTGGTTAGGGGAGCGGATTTGCTTTTTTCTGGTTGGTTCACATTGGAAATGAGGGAATTAATAAAATGTAGGAAAGCTGTCAGGCTTTCCAGGACTGACAGAGTCCTGGCCCTACGGAGCCTGTTGCAGAAGCTGGATTTGGCTTCAGGGCTGGCTGCTGCATTTCGTGGGCTGGTGTTCTGTCTTATTTATGGTCTGGCTGATACCCTGTAATGCATTTGGTCTCTCATACCTGTCGTTAATCATTTTCTCACAATCTTGACATGTGCTTTCCTGAAGTTCTATGACACTGCAACCCTCTTGGATTTAGTGCCCTTCTCGTGCTTTTATTGTTTTTATTTGTGGAGGGGACACTCTTTCTTTGCTGCTCATTGAATTTTGCTGTTGGCTAAATGGCTCTTTGTCATTTGGAACCTTTTCTTTACTCTCATCTCAGCTTCTGTGCACTGAATTCTATGTCCCAGCCAGAGTCAACCACAGAAAGCTTCAGCTGACCGGGAGAATCTCCCCCATCATTTCCAGTGGGTGGCTAATTCCTCTTTACATTCAAACTTCAGCCTAGACATCACTTCCCTCAGAAACCTTTCTGGAAACCCTAAAAAAGCCTGAGTTCCCAGAGTCCTCACTCTTCCGAAACTTTTAAAAACATTTGTCGCTAGTGTACTGTGTTGTCTCTTAACTCATATTTTCACCCCCAAACTCTAAACACTTCTGGGGAACAGTTCCCAGTATAGAGCTCTGCACAGCAGACAGTCAAGAAATGTTTATCGAAAGAATGAATTGATCCAAAACCGAGTGTGAGAAAGTAGACCAAAGCTCCCCAGGTTCACAGAATCCTTCATGAGCCTTGGAGTGGGGCGGGTGCATTCATGAAGGTGTTTGCTTTCAGCTCCTATAGACTGGTCAGCAATGAGATGGAAAACCAGGCATTTACATCTTTGGAAGAGAAGATGGAAGCCTTCACACTCTTCTTCCTAAATGTGGAAACTAGAAGGCAGATGGGTGATGTACTCAGAGGCCATGACGGGGAGCAGAAGTTGAGGGGAGAGGGCAGGAGGGGTGGTGGAGCTCAAGATTCCCCCCACCTCCCAACAGTGGGAACTTGCTAGCACTAATGGTCCCTTGTAAACACTCCTTGGCCAGTTTTATTTCACTGAACACATTAAAAACAAAATTTATTTTTGTGATGGGCAAGTGAGGTTCATCTTCCCTCCTGAAATTCCAATAGAAATGGAAAAAAAGCTTATCTGGAAAATGCTGAATGCTTTTGCCCCAGCACAGAGACTCGTTCTTTTCAGCGCCCTTTTGGACCATTGGGATGGTTTCAGTTCTCTGGTGTGAGTTGTTCTTGTCAAACTTATTTTTCAATTTAGTTTGCTAAGAGATCAAGAAAAAAATTCTGTAGTGAAAGGACAATGTACTAATTAAGTTCCTCCAGAAACTTAGTATTAGGAAGGTTTTGATTTGTCTGAGAAGATAGGAACTGGAGTCTGAATTCCCTTTGGAGGAGGTAGGATCATCTGAGGACTCTGACTGAGCCTCACCGGCTCCTACACTGTAATCAGCCATGTGAAAGGTGGAAGGGAATTACAAATTCAATGTTAGCACAAGTAGGGAAGCTTTCCGTGTGCTTCCTTCCTGGCTCCCCTCTGCTCTGATTGAGCACAGAATTTTCTGCTTCCCCTCAGGACAGATTAGGGCTTCCTTGTTGACTCAGGTGGTAAAGAATCTGCCTGCAAGGCAAGAAACCTGGGTTCCATCCCTGGATTGAGAAGATCCCCTGGAGNCAGATGGGTGATGTACTCAGAGGCCATGACGGGGAGCAGAAGTTGAGGGGAGAGGGCAGGAGGGGTGGTGGAGCTCAAGATTCCCCCCACCTCCCAACAGTGGGAACTTGCTAGCACTAATGGTCCCTTGTAAACACTCCTTGGCCAGTTTTATTTCACTGAACACATTAAAAACAAAATTTATTTTTGTGATGGGCAAGTGAGGTTCATCTTCCCTCCTGAAATTCCAATAGAAATGGAAAAAAAGCTTATCTGGAAAATGCTGAATGCTTTTGCCCCAGCACAGAGACTCGTTCTTTTCAGCGCCCTTTTGGACCATTGGGATGGTTTCAGTTCTCTGGTGTGAGTTGTTCTTGTCAAACTTATTTTTCAATTTAGTTTGCTAAGAGATCAAGAAAAAAATTCTGTAGTGAAAGGACAATGTACTAATTAAGTTCCTCCAGAAACTTAGTATTAGGAAGGTTTTGATTTGTCTGAGAAGATAGGAACTGGAGTCTGAATTCCCTTTGGAGGAGGTAGGATCATCTGAGGACTCTGACTGAGCCTCACCGGCTCCTACACTGTAATCAGCCATGTGAAAGGTGGAAGGGAATTACAAATTCAATGTTAGCACAAGTAGGGAAGCTTTCCGTGTGCTTCCTTCCTGGCTCCCCTCTGCTCTGATTGAGCACAGAATTTTCTGCTTCCCCTCAGGACAGATTAGGGCTTCCTTGTTGACTCAGGTGGTAAAGAATCTGCCTGCAAGGCAAGAAACCTGGGTTCCATCCCTGGATTGAGAAGATCCCCTGGAGGAAGAAATGGCTACCCACTCCCATATTCTTGCCCTGAGAATACCATGAGCAGAGGAGTCTGGTGGGCTACAGTTCATGGGGTTTGGACTATATGACTGGACACATGACTAAGCAGCTCACACACACACACACACAAGAACAGATTAGTTGTGGAATAACTAGGAAATTGCTTACACGCAGGAAACCTGGAGTCCACTTCCTGTCTGCAGAGCTGATCCCTGTGAGATCCTTCTAGTGCGCTGCTCAATCATCAAGGCCCCGAGAATTTATTTTTTCTTGCTTTCCAATATGAGTCTTGTCTAGTCCTCATGAATGACAGTTGTAGCTTTACCTTGTTTTCTCCAGGACCTCTGTGTTTCTCAGCTCATAACTATAGATGCTGATAGTTTTACTTCAAACTCAGAAACTTCAGGAATCTTAGAAAAATTTCAGGTGCATGAATACATGTCTCAGAACTTAAGGGAAGAAGAAAGAAGATTCGTTTATAAGTTCATTCACTTCGTGAAGTGCGAATTGTTGGAGCAAGACATTTTTCCCTACTCTTCTAGGTTTCTCTGGCTGATCTAAGAACTGAATTGATATCAGAATAACAGGAAACAATGAAACTTTAAAAAATGATACATGCATGGGAGAGACCTAGAAAAACTGAGTAATTCACCGAAATGGCTGAACTTCTCACCTAAAATATCTTACTGTAAAGACAGATAAGGTCTGAGGGCACTGGGGAGAGTGGTGTAGGGACTTTGAAGGAAGGAAGGCAATTTACATGGAGAAGGAAAAGCAAACATTCTGATAAATACATGTTTCCCAGATGGGACAGAGAGCATGGGACCCAGCAGACTCAGATCCACAGGCCCTGCTAGGCTTCCCTACCACGCCCACCCCACAGCCCTGGCAGAAGCTCTGATGCTGGCTCACTTCCAGTAACCTGCACTTCACCTAATTTTTAGAAAATCAAAGATGTTTCCTGAGTTTTTTTGGATCTTGATTATTTTCAGCTTGAAATAATTCATAAACCAAAAGAGCCATTTTACAGTGGCAAATATTGTTCCCCTACATAATCAACTTACAATCAAATTATTATACTTAAAAAAAAAAAAGATGAGTTCTAAAAGGCAAAAACCAACACCGCTCCCCCCCCCAAAAAAAAAAAAAAAAAAAAAAAAAAAAAAAACTCCTCACTTCTGAGGTCTGACTTTTTCCTATTACTAACTTTGACTTTTTCTAATTCCAAATCCCTGTCTTGGGGTTGCCCGTCTGTGTCTCCACTGTCGCCTCTGCTGGTCCACTCTTCATGGGGTATCCCTAAATCAATGCCTCCCAGCACCACGCATGCCCTGCACAGCTTGACACCTCATCCAGGCTTGTCCACAGCCAAACGCCTTGTCAGAAAGCAGTTTAGAAGGAGAGACTTAAAAACATCGGATGGTTATTGAGTTATTAATACTTTTGTTAGTTTGCTAAATTTTATTTTATATTACTTGATTTACAATGTCATATTAGTTTCAGGTTTACAACAAAATGGTTCAGTTATACGTGTGTGTGTGTGTGTGTTCAGTCAGTCAGCATGTCACATTCTTTGTGACCCTATGGACTGTAGCCCGCCAGGCTCCTCTGTCTCTGGGATTTCCCAGGCAAGAGTACTGGAATGGGTTGCCATTTACTCCTCCAGGCATCTTTCCGATCCAGGGATTGAACCCACCTCTCTTGTGTCTCCTGAATTGGCAGGTGGGTTCTTTACCACTGTGTCACCTGGGGAGCCACCATTTTATATATATATTCATTCTTTTTCAAATTTTATTCCCCTATTGATTGTCAGGAGAAGGCAATGGCACCCCGCTCCAGTACTCTCGCCTGGAAAATCCCATGGATGGAGGAGCCTGCTAGGCTGCAATCCATGGGGTCACTAAGAGTTGGACACGACTGAGCGACTTCACTTTCACTTCTCACTTTCATGCATTGGAGAAGGAAATGGCAACCCACTCCAGTGTTCTTGCCTGGAGAATCCCAGGGACGGGGAAGCCTGGTGGGCTACCATCTATGGGGTCGCACAGAGTCGGACACAACTGAAGCAACTTTGCAACAGCAGCAGCATTGATTGTTATGGACTATTGAATAGAGTTCCTTTTGTTACTCAGTAGGTCTTTGTTGATTATTTTATTTATGATAGTGCGTATATGTTAATGCTGAATTTCTAAGTTATCCCTTCCCTACTTTCCCCTTTCTTAACCATAGTTTTTTTTTTTTTTTTTTTTAATTGAAGGATAATTTCTTTAGAGAATTGTATTGGTTTCTGCCAAATATCAACATGAATCTGTATTTCAGTTTTGTAAATAAGTTCATTTGTATCATTTCTTTGGATTCCACATATAAGTGGCATCATATGGTATTTGTCTTTGATTTAGTATGTTATATCTAGGTTCATCCATGTGATTTTTGTGGCTGAATAATATTCCACGGTGTGTGGGTGTGTATCACACTCTTTATCCATTCCTCTGCCCATGAACATTTAGATAACTTCCATGTCTTGGCTGCAGTAAACAGTGGTACAATGAACATTGGGATCCATGTAACTCTCCAAACTAAGGTTTTCTTTAGGTTTATGTCCAGGAGTGGAATTGCTGGGTCATATGGTAGCTCTATTTTTGGTTTTATAAGGAACATCCATACTGCTTGCCATAATGTTTGTACCAGTTTTTGTCCCACCAATAGGGTAGGAGTGTTCCCTTCTCTATATAGCCCATCCATTTTCTGGTTTTATGAAAATTGCTATTAGTAACTTATTAGGAATAGCAATAAATCTATATATTGTCTTAGGTAGAATAATCATTTTGATGATACTGATTCTCCCCAATCCAAGAACATGGTCTATCTTTCCATCTGTTTGTGTCCTATTCAATTTCTTTCATCAGCATCTTATAGTTCTCAGAGTATAGGTCTTTTGCCTCCTTAGGTAGAATTATTCCTAGGCATTTTATTCTTTTTGATGGCAAATGGGACTGTTTCCTTAACGCATTATTACCTGGAGACATATAAATATGTCTTTTCTTACCTGAATAACCTGAATGTTATTTCAGTATTCATTTACCTAACACTCTGGTTATAAGCGTCAGTTTCTGCAAAAATTCCCTGGTCAATAATATGTTAATTTCTCTTCCTACTCTTTTGCTGTCAGAATATAGAAATGCAAGAGATTTCCTCATATTAATTTTGTATCCTGCCACATTACCGAATTCACTGATAACTCTAGTATTTCTCTGGTAGCATCTTTAGGATTTTTATGTGTGGTATCATGTCATCTGCAAGTAGTGACAGTTTTACTTTTCCAATTTAGATTCTTTTTATTTCTTCTCTGATGGGAGCTAGGACTTCCAAAATTATTTTGAATAAAAAGTGGTGAAAGTGGACATGTTGTCTTGTTTTTGATCTTGAGGAAATGGTTTCAGTTTTTCACATGAATAAGATGTTAGGTGTGGGTTGATCATATATGCCTTTATTATGTTGAGGTATTTTTCCTTTATCACATTTTTCTGGAGAGCTTTTATCATAAGTGAGTTTTAAATTTTTTTCACAAGCTTTTTCTGTATACATTGAAATGATCATATGGGTTTATTCTTCATTTTTAAAATGTGGTGTAACACACTGATTTATGGATATTGAAAAATCCTTATATCCCTGGGATGAATCCTACTTGAACATGGTGTTTAATCCTTTTAATATATTTTTGGATTCAGTTTGCCAGTATTTTGTTGAAGATTGTTATGTCTGTGTTCATTAATGATATTGGTCTGTAATTTTCTTTTTTTGTGGTATCTTTGTCTGGCTTTGGTATCATAGAGTGATGGTGGCCTCATATAATGAGTTTGGAATGTTCCTTCCTCTGCAATTTTTGGAAGTTTCTGGAGGATAGATATTAACTCTTGCNTGAGTATTAAATTTTTTTCACAAGCTTTTTCTGTATACATTGAAATGATCATATGGGTTTATTCTTCATTTTTAAAATGTGGTGTAACACACTGATTTATGGATATTGAAAAATCCTTATATCTCTGGGATGAATCCTACTTGATCATGGTGTTTAATCCTTTTAATATATTTTTGGATTCAGTTTGCCAGTATTTTGTTGAAGATTGTTATGTCTGTGTTCATTAATGATATTGGTCTGTAATTTTCTTTTTTTGTGGTATCTTTGTCTGGCTTTGGTATCATAGAGTGATGGTGGCCTCATATAATGAGTTTGGAATGTTCCTTCCTCTGCAATTTTTGGAAGTTTCTGGAGGATAGATATTAACTCTTGCCTACATGTTTGATAGCTCTGACAATTCAAAATTGTCAGATTTTACCATTTAGTTTGAAGCTCTTTTTTAAAAAACAAAATTTCTGATCAACTTCACTACAACTGAAGTGTTACTTTATCAAAATATTTATTCCTCTGTGTGACATGCTAGATTCCAATGGATGTAGCTGATCATTTCTACTGTAAATATTATCTAACTTTACATGAATGATATCATAATAAACTACTTTTGCATCACACTTAAAAAATAAATGTTTCATAGAATTCCTCTGTGAAGCCATCTGGTCCTGGAATTTGTTTACTGGAAGTTTTTTAAATCACAGTTTCCATTTCAGTACTTGTGACTAGCTTGTTCATATCTTCTATTTCTTCTGGCTCAGTCTTGCAAGGTTGTTTCTTTCTAAGAATATCTATTTCTTCTAGGTTGTCCATTTTATTAACATGTGGTTGCTTGTACTAAATCTCTTATGTATCCTTTTGTATTTCTGTGGTGTTCTTTGTGAGTTCTCATTTTTCACTTCTACTTTTAGCAATTTGAATCCTCTCCCTTTCTTCTTGATCAGTCTGGTTAAAAGTTGATCAGAGAACCAGCTTTTAGTTTTATTGATCTTTTCTATTGTTTTCTGTGTTTGAATTGCTTTGTGTGTGTGTGTGTGTGTGTGTGTGTGTGTGTGTACCTATTGCAGATTTGTCATTGCCATGAGGTTTTGATATAGCAATTTATATATACACATTTTTTAAGTTGCCAGTCTCTTAACTTCAAATGCATTTCCATTGTCTGGCATTTGTACTTCTCATGATTGCTGGTTGTGTTATCACATTTGTGTGCAGATGATTTCCTATCCTTAGTGTACGTTTGCTTTTAATGGTGAGCTTTCCCATTTGCAATAATATTATTTAAAAATACTACTTCATGTTCATCTCATTTACCTTTTCTAGGTTTTCTATTCTGAGGTATTCCTACACATTATTTTTTAACATTAAATGTCTTTCAGAAGTTACTTGAAAAGATTATGATGACTGAATTATTGTAATTTACACATGGTTGGCTGTCAGAGAGCAAAGAGGGATTTGTTTTTTAATAACATTCCTAAACTATCTGTTATACTTAACAGTGATAGAACACTTATTTCTGAGGCCTTTTGAAAACAGTACTTTCTATATAGACTAAATGTAGGTAAGCTTGAATTTTAAAAAATTAACACTCAAGACATGCCTGTGTTTTCCTGTATTACTGGTTTGCCACAACCAGGACATAAAGTTAAATAGAATTATTTTAATGATATCACCAAGTAAAAATTTAAATTGTTGTATTAAAGTTGACTACGTTAATAGATGAAGTTTTTTTTTTAAAAGGAAGATAATAAATAGGGCATATTTTGTACCCAAATAACCCAATTGCAGTTTCTTCCCTGAAGGATGGCTTTGCCTCTTGACATTTTTTAGTTGACATAGATTTTTTTCTATATTGAATAATACACATTAATACACTTTAACATAAGCATGATATACTCATAGTAAAATATCAGAAAAGGATTGTAAACAATCCCTTTTATAATTGCCTCAAAAAATAAAATACTTAAGAATAAATCTCACCAAGGAGGTAAAGAATAATTCATAGAAATTGAAAAATATCCCATCTCCTTTGATTGTAAGAATTAATAATGTATAAAGTGCCCTACTACCCAAAGCAATCTATGGATTTAATGCGATCCCTATCAGATTATCCATGACATTTTTTAAAACAGAATTGGAACAAATAATCCTAAAATTTACATGGAACCATAGAAGACCCAGAGTTGCCAAAGCAATACTGAGGAAAATACACTAGTATTTTAAAAATACCTAAGAGTAAGAAAATGCTTTCACTTACCATATCATCAATATAAAAGTATGTTAAAAATTAAAATAAATGCAAGATTTAAATTTACAAATTACAGTGAGGACCATAAAAAGCACGGTATCTGTGTTCAGCCTCTTCTAGTTCCTGTCATGTTGCATTGGAAGAGTTTATGTTCCCGAAGGATTTAGATGGAGAGCCACTGATGATACTCATGTTGCTATTATACTAATCTTTTTGGCCTCCTGAAAAGAAAAGCATCTACTCTCAACCAAAAGTAGATTAGCTTACGTGCTGATATATCTGCTCTGTTTCAACAGAAATGAAGGAGATTTTTTGATAACATCCACCAAGAGTCTCTACTGATCCCCCAAATCTGGAAGAATAAATACCCACTTCACTGTATCCAATTTATATATTAGACAGACAATCCAGGAAAATGTGCCTGCTCTGTATTCAGTTCCCAGATGTCAGAGATCCTGGTCCCCGCTGAGGTGTTAAAGCCTAGCCTTCTAACTGCCCCCTCCTCATACACACCAATCCTTGTACATCTCAGGAGCTCAAATATAACACTTAAGCTGCCAGAAAGGAAAGTCATCCCCGATCTCTTCTTACAAAGCAGAAGTTTGTTAGATAACCCAATAGTTAACAATGGAGCAGTAAGGCAGTGATGCCCACAAATGTCTCAGAGTCAGATGAAATCATCTTTGTATCAATTTATTGGGCAGTTAATTTTCTTCTGGCCATGTCCCTGGTGGCTCAGATGGTAAAGTGTCTGCCTACAATGTGGGAGGTCTGGGTTCAGTCCCTGGGTTGGGAAGATCTCCTGGAGAAGGAAATGGCAACCCACTCCAGTACTCTTGCCTGGAGAATCCCATGGATGGAGGAGCCTGGTAGACTACAGTCCATGGGGTCTCAAAGAGTCCAACACGACTGAGCGACTTCACTTCACTAATTTTCTTTAGATACTGATTTTTTTTCTTGGAAATTAAAAAAACACAGTTATTCTGAACCTGAGACCAATTCTCAGTATTAATTGAAAGAGATTAAAATCAACTATCTAATTAGGTAAACATGGGGGAAAAATTAAGATTAGTTTAATCTATTCAATGCTATTAACAGTCCACAGTTCTTTTATGTTTGATTTAGGTAGCTGCCATTGTTCCACATTCATGGTTTTGATTATCACTGTAACATTAGCTTTTCTTATCTTACATATGGAAAAAGTCCTCTTAATTTTGTGTGTCTGGGTGTAAACTGTGTAAAAAGAATAAACAAAACTGGTTGACCAAACCACTGCAGTTTCAAATTGTCAATGACGCATCTCAGCTACAAGAGAGTAAAGTGCTGTTGAAGACTCATGGTGTGATCAGTGTTAATGGAGGGGAAACCCTAGGCTTGACAATATTTTATTTCAAAAAGCACAGTTACTTTGTGTTCCTCCTAATTCTAAGGGTAAAACAAACTGCTGCTGCTGCTGCTGCTGCTGCTAAGTCGCTTCAGTTGTGCCTGACTCTGTGAGACCCCATAGATGACAGCCTACCAGGCTTCCACATCCCTGGGATTCTCCAGGTGAGAGCACTGGAGTGGGTTGCCATTTCCTTCTCCAAAAGCAAACTAAATATCCCAATTAAAGGATCTTCCCACTCAGAGACCATAAGTCAAGAGTGAGGCCAGTGTTTGTAGACAGTAAAATGTCCAGAATTTAATTGTTGAAAACTACATATTTTACCTCTTTCTGCCCAGAGATGGGCAATCAACTTTTAGCAAAGGCAGGAAGGAGCAATGTGCACTCAAAAGCCTAGAATAAGATGCATGAGATTGGAAAGATGAGACCTGCAAGATGTGGGAGCTTTTAGTTTTACATCAGGGAGAAATAGGGTTGTGGTTAATGCTGTAATTCAGGTGACACCCTGGAGAGAGGATTGGAAGTAGAGTGAGTGGCTGAAGGTGGCCAAATCAAATCAGAGGCTGCAGCTTAATACTTGTAAAAGATGGTGGCAGATTAGAAGGCAAAGTTTGAAGTAGAGACAGAAAGACCATCTTGCTAGCAGTGAAAGTCACTCAGTCGTGTCTGACTTTTTGCGACCCCATGGATACAGTCTATTCAATTCTCCAGGCCAGAATCCTGGAGCGAGTAGCCTATCCCTTCTCCCGTGGATCTTCCCAACCCAGGAATCCAACTGGGGTCTCCTGCATTGCAGCAGATTCTTTAGCAACTGAGCTAACGTTGATAAATGCACAGAGCTGGGCACCGCTGAGCTAGTTACAGGTTACAAAGGTCAGTATAAAGGATGACTTACTGGTTTCTCACTTATGAAACTTTTTTGGATGGTGTCAGTTTACTCTGTTTTATGTTAATATGTTGATCTACTTAACGTACAAAAACAGGTGTGCGATGACAAACGCAAAATAGCAAAAGAATACTATTTTCCTGTAAATTTTAGTTATACAAATGTTTCCTAAATTTAATTTTCCTGGAGTCTGCACAAGTTTTTGTACTTTTGCTAACAATCTTCCTGCCAAGGAAATATTTTTTGAACTTCATGCTGTTTTGAATGGGGCACAAAATTTCATGATAGTTTCTTTTACTTGAGGTATCACTTTTAAAGATACAACTAACCAAATTCAGAATCTCATATTAGCTGCAAATGTATTCTAATTACTTCATAAAAATGTTAAATAAATAACATCATTCCTAGGAATTAATTGCTTTAGATTTTCTAAATTTTCTTTCTGTTGGCCTGTTTTTCTAGTATCATAAAATAAATGATATAAAGTTGGCTCCTTTAAGAAAACTCTAAATTTCCAGTAAAAATTATTTTTAAAATGTTTCTTTCAGAGCATATAAATATATTGTGCACAACTGTGATAATATACAACAGGTTTTTTTTTTTTTATCATTTACTGTTTTTCTCCAATTTTAAGGCAGTCACTGTTCCCTGAGGCTAGTCTCTATTCTTGATTTGTACAACTTTAATTTTACCTCCTATCTGAAAATTTTTTATATTTGTGAATAATAGATTTCATGAACATTACAAGAAATCTAACTTCATAAACAGAGATCTAGGCAAATTGAATTAAATATTAGCATTTGTAGAAATTAAAGGTCAAATTTATGTCTATATATGCCACTGTATGTAGTTAGATTATCACACTAAAATTCAAAAAGCAATTTCACCAACTTATAGGTATACCTTCTTATTTATTTGATGTTCATTAAGTCATCAACTAGTGGTGATTAAGGTATATGCTTATTTTCTAAACTTCAAACTCTTAGAGTTGATCATATATTAATGATATAGTTGTTGTAAGTAGGGAAAAACTATATTAAAGAATTTGTTTATTGATTTGTATATGAGTCTAGTTTTATGCTTTAACATCTAAACCAGGATTAAAAAAAGCAAGTACCTTTGGTTCTGGGCAGCTAGAAGCTGGAAAGTTGAAGATTATGTATTTAACAGGAAATGGTGAGGAGACAAGTGTGGTAAACTAGATTCATCCTTCCTGAAGCCATTAAAATTCAATTAATGAGTAAACACCTTACAGTAGCTAACCTAAAAGCTGATAGAATAAGTTCTGTTGTTTTAATTTTGTCATCAAAATATAGATCCTATGTAATTAGTGTAATTAAAGATTGAATAAATAGTCATAGGTTTGTAAAATTTAATCACTCGATAGTAAACTTTGATTTAAATTCACAGTTAACTAATTGTGATATATTGCTTTTCAAATTTTTTTTTAGATTGTCATAATACACCCCAATCAACTGTCATACTAGAAACAGATTATAACTCTTAAATGAATCATTTAATTGGAAAATTCAGTTTCTCTCTTTAAAAAATATGCCTTATTAACTAAGGACCAGTTTCTTTTTTTTTCACATTTCTTTCTTTCTTCTCTTTCTCTCTTTCTCTTTCTCTCTCTCACACATGCACAAAGAAAAATCCAACATCCAGTTTTTAATCAAAGAGGCTACCTACTGATTGATACAGATATTATACATTGGCTAATTGGCATTAAATCATTTCAATGACTCCTTTACACATAGAAAACATTTGGGTAATTTTTAAATTAAATATAAATAATTAAACTAGTTACTTGTACATGTAACAAGTAATCTGTGTTTTACAAAATTGATCTTAAATCTCTGTTTTTATGACTATTGGCCCTCATCATTATTTATTTGCTCCCTTATGCCACTTTTTCTATATGTTTTCATCTGTTAATATATGTTTAATGCCTCTTTTCTTTGATATTTTTTCATACTAGGAGAAGGCAATGGCACCCCACTCCGGTACTCTTGCCTGGAAAATCCCATGGATAGAGGAGCCTGGTAGAGTGCAGTCCATGGGATCGCTAAGAGTTGGACATGACTGAACGACTCACTTTCACTTTTCACTTTCATGCTTTGGAGGAGGAAATGGCAACCCACTCCAGTGTTCTTGCTTGGAGAATCCCAGAGACAGGAGCCTGGTGGGCTGCCGTCTGTGGGGTCGCACAGAGTCAAATACGACTGAAGTGACGTAGCAGCAGGTACCTTATATTAAGTTCTGTAACCAGTAAATGATGTAAAATTATGATGTAATAGTCTTAATCATCAAATATATAAAGTACAACTTCAGGCCCAATAAAGTGCTGCCTTTACTTGATCTTTAAGAAACTGATCCTGAGGATTGCAATAGAATTTAAAAACAAAAACTAATTGCAATATACTTGTTTAACAGTGTTTGTTGTTCTCTGCTATACAGCAAAGTGAATCAGCTATATGTATACATATATCTCTTTTTTGGATTTCCCATTTAGGTCATCACAAAGTACTGAGTATGGTTCTCTGTGCTATATAGTAGGTTCTGACAAGTTAGCTATTTTATTAATATTTAACTGAGTCAAAATGAGCCTTTATTTAAGCATAAAATCACAGTGATGCCCTAATTCCATACCGTTTATCATCCTCTGTTGCAGTCAATAAGCAATAACAGGACAAACAATAACCCTGTCTTCATACAGCTTGCAGTTGAATGGGATAGAATGGAGTTAAGTTAAAACAGTAACCTAACCTGGCAGAAAGGAACTAAAAGGAACTAAAAGAGGAACTAAAAAGCCTCTTGATGAAAATGAAAGAGGAGAGTGAAAAAGTTGACTTAAAGCTCAACATTCAGAAAACGAAGATCATGGCATCTGGTCCCATCACTTCATGGGAAATAGATGGGGAAACAGTGGAAACAGTGTGGAAACAAATAAAGTGGAAACACTTTATTTTTTGGGCTCCAGAATCACTGCAGATGGTCATTGCAGCCATGAAATTAAAAGATGCTTACTCCTTGGAAGGAAGGTTATGACCAACCTAGATAGCATATTGAAAAGCAGAGACATTACTTTGCCAACAAAGGCCCATCTATTCAAGGCTATGGTTTTTCCAGTGGTCATGTATGGATGTGAGACTTGGACTGTGAAGAAAGCTGAGTACAGAAGATGCTTTTAAACTGTGGTGTTGGAGAGGACTCTTGAGAGTCCCTTGGACTGTAAGGAGATCCAACCAGTCCATTCTGAAGATCAGCCCTGGGATTTCTTTGGAGGGAATGATACTGAAGCTGAAGCTCCAGTACTTTGGCCACCTCGTGTGAAGAGTTGACTCATTGGAAAAGACTCTGATGCTGGGAGGGATTGGGGTCAGGAGGAGAAGGGGACGACAGAGGATGAGATGGCTGGATGACATCACTGACTCAATGGACGTGAGCTTGAGTGAACTCTGGGAGTTGATGATGGATAGGGAGGCCTGATGTGCTATAATTCATGGGGTCATACACGACTGACCAACTGAACTGAGCCAATAAATGTGCTAGAATTATTGTGTTGTGAATTAAACAAAACAACACAAAAAAGAAAATCATGGAGGTAAAACTTTACTGGGCATCCTGGGAGGGGTATGTGTAGACACATGACATTTGAGCAGAGATGTAAGTGATGGAAAGAAATCAAGCTCTGAGACAGAGCCCTCCTGCAGAAAACGTGATGACTTGTGTCAGGGAAATGCCTTGAGTGTCTGAAAACAGAAGCAACTCAAATTCCTTCATAGTAGTATGGCTCCTCCAATGTAGTATCTTCAGTATCAGAGATAGGGTCACAAGTAGGACATATTCTCCAATATCAATGTATTAATACATGTCAATATGTTGTTGCTGTTCAGTCACTAAGTTGCGTCTGACTCTTTGCCATCCCATGCATTTCAACCTGCCAGGCTCCTCTGTCCATGGGATTCTCCTAGCAAGATTACTGGAGTAGGTGGCCATGACCGCCTCCAGGGGATCTTCCCAACATAGGGATCCAACCTGCATTTCCTGTGGCTCTTGCATTGGCAGGCAGATTCTTTACCAGTGAGCCACCTGGGAAGCCCATATCAACATATACTTTTATCTAATTAGTTCTTTTTACTAGAGTTTGAAATCCACATTAGTGGAGTATTTTCAGAAGTGAACTGAAAGTGATGATTATACAAAAATCATCTTTTATGTTCTTGTTGGAAAAGGGAGTGGGCAAGACTTTCTATTCTCCATCTATTGACATTGTTCTATAGTGAAGAGTAATGTAATTTTAATGGGGAGACAGACTTTATATTGGTTTAGATTAAAAAGCTAGATTTTTGTCTTCTCATTGGATTGTATTTGAATGGCTGGATTGTTTCTAGTAGTTTTTTCCTCTTTGACACTTAATGTTGATTGTAATTAGGAGAAGTTGGATGAAACAAGTTATTTAAAAGAGTTCAGGAAGCTAAGTGATTACAATGTTAGAAGATTCATCTATCAGTTGATAATGAATGACTTTGCTCTGTGTATGGTTTTTCTCCATAATTTTCTAGTCCACTGGACTTACTTTATGATCATGATTTAACTTTTTTTGACCAAAGCAATATTTCCAAAGTGTTTAAATCCCCGGATTAAACAAAAACACATTTTGGGCTGCCTTTTTTGCATGAGTGTGCTCATGGTTTTCTCTTTATTCTGTTTGGTTGCCATGAGAACATCTTTGGATGGTCTATAAAGCTTGTCATTACTTGACTACTTATAGAAATGTGAAAGTCCATGGAAAAT
Organism: Neotragus moschatus; assembly: GCA_006410615.1. Classification (NCBI taxonomy): domain Eukaryota; kingdom Metazoa; phylum Chordata; class Mammalia; order Artiodactyla; family Bovidae; genus Neotragus; species Neotragus moschatus. The sequence continues at coordinate 584,910 of SJYA01002872.1, forward strand.
GGATGAGTCATTTCCGTCCTTCACTAGATGACTGTGAGTCAATCCCAAGCAACTAGATCAAGTGAAAGAGTCCGGTCATATCAATACAACTACCCTCAGGCAGATGAACGATCCCAGACGATACCGGAATCAGGACCCATTAAAACTATAGATTAATCATTGATAAACAGTATTATGGTAAGCTGAGCTCAGATGTTGTTAGTTTTATTGTAGTTTACAATGAAACTACATCTAACTGAAATACCCATGCATACTGAAATTTCTAAAAATTAAGACAAGTGTAAATTAAAGAACAGCCAATACCTTGGTTCCTCAAAATTGCTGGACAGGACAGCAATATGGAAGGAAAGTGGAGAAAAAAATCTGGGTGACTGTAGTCCATCTGTATTTTCTAACTGGCTTTTACTTCCTCATGACAGGAGATAGTTTTGAAACTTGGAACCAGACTTCCAAGGAAGTTAGGGTCCAACCCTCCCAGAGAAACAGGGGGATGGGCACTGTCTTCATGATTATATTGGGTTAGCCCAAAGGTTCCTTTCAACAAACCCGAATGAACTTTTAGGCCAATCCAGTATTTCAAAGAGATGGCTCCCAGATCCTTGAGAGCAATATTCCTGGATTGTGAAGTTAGCAGTCTGCATTAGAGAAGATTCACATCACAAAAGGGCAGACAGAGAATACAGGATTCCAAGTTGGCTAATGAACAGCCTCTAAGAAAACAGTGGACACATGTGTGATAGATCATCTGGACTCAGTGGCCAGTGGGTCAGGAAGGTCAGGGACCTTTAGGCAGAAAGAAGCCTGTATAAAGTTCAGTCAAGCTGAGGAGAAATATCGAGGCCTCCTTGGTCAGTGGAGATTGACACTGTGTTGTCTATATTGGACCCAGTGTTCTAATTAAATCTTCATGTGTTTCGAGGTGAGCTAATGCTTCCATCTCAAGTATGATCAAATATTTATCACAGGAAGAAGGTGTTGTGGATGGAGGGTACTCCTCTGGGATCATATGCTACAAAAATCTTTAAAAACCAGAAAACAAAATGGATAAGTGTTTTCTGTGCACATAAAATTAAAGGCTTCAGTTCAGTAGCTCAGTCATGTCCAAATCTTTACGACCCCATGAATCGCCCAGGCCTCCCTGTCCATCACCAACTCCCAGAGTTCACTCAGACTCACGCCCATCACTCGGTGATACCATCCAGCCATCTCATCCTCTGTCGTCCCCTTTTCCTCCTGCGCCCAATGCCTCCCAGCATCAGTCTTTTCCAATAAGTCAACTCTTCACATGAGGTGGCCAAAGTACTGGAGTTTCAGCTTTAGTATCATTCCTTCCAAAGAACACCCAGGGCTGATCTNATCTATCAGTTGATAATGAATGACTTTGCTCTGTGTATGGTTTTTCTCCATAATTTTCTAGTCCACTGGACTTACTTTATGATCATGATTTAACTTTTTTTGACCAAAGCAATATTTCCAAAGTGTTTAAATCTCCGGATTAAACAAAAACACATTTTGGGCTGCCTTTTTTGCATGAGTGTGCTCACGGTTTTCTCTTTATTCTGTTTGGTTGCCATGAGAACATCTTTGGATGGTCTATAAAGCTTGTCATTACTTGACTACTTATAGAAATGTGAAAGTCCATGGAAAATGGATGAGTCATTTCCGTCCTTCACTAGATGACTGTGAGTCAATCCCAAGCAACTAGATCAAGTGAAAGAGTCCGGTCATATCAATACAACTACCCTCAGGCAGATGAACGATCCCAGACGATACCGGAATCAGGACCCATTAAAACTATAGATTAATCATTGATAAACAGTATTATGGTAAGCTGAGCTCAGATGTTGTTAGTTTTATTGTAGTTTACAATGAAACTACATCTAACTGAAATACCCATGCATACTGAAATTTCTAAAAATTAAGACAAGTGTAAATTAAAGAACAGCCAATACCTTGGTTCCTCAAAATTGCTGGACAGGACAGCAATATGGAAGGAAAGTGGAGAAAAAAATCTGGGTGACTGTAGTCCATCTGTATTTTCTAACTGGCTTTTACTTCCTCATGACAGGAGATAGTTTTGAAACTTGGAACCAGACTTCCAAGGAAGTTAGAGTCCAACCCTCCCAGAGAAACAGGGCGATGGGCACTGTCTTCATGATTATATTGGGTTGGCCCAAAGGTTCCTTTCAACAAACCCGAATGAACTTTTAGGCCAATCCAGTATTTCAAAGAGATGGCTCCCAGATCCTTGAGAGCAATATTCCTGGATTGTGAAGTTAGCAGTCTGCATTAGAGAAGATTCACATCACAAAAGGGCAGACAGAGAATACAGGATTCCAAGTTGGCTAATGAACAGCCTCTAAGAAAACAGTGGACACATGTGTGATAGATCATCTGGACTCAGTGGCCAGTGGGTCAGGAAGGTCATGGACCTTTAGGCAGAAAGAAGCCTGTATAAAGTTCAGTCAAGCTGAGGAGAAATATCGAGGCCTCCTTGGTCAGTGGAGATTGACACTGTGTTGTCTATATTGGACCCAGTGTTCTAATTAAATCTTCATGTGTTTCGAGGTGAGCTAATGCTTCCATCTCAAGTATGATCAAATATTTATCACAGGAAGAAGGTGTTGTGGATGGAGGGTACTCCTCTGGGATCATATGCTACAAAAATCTTTAAAAACCAGAAAACAAAATGGATAAGTGTTTTCTGTGCACATAAAATTAAAGGCTTCAGTTCAGTAGCTCAGTCATGTCCAAATCTTTACGACCCCATGAATCGCCCAGGCCTCCCTGTCCATCACCAACTCCCAGAGTTCACTCAGACTCACGCCCATCACTCGGTGATACCATCCAGCCATCTCATCCTCTGTCGTCCCCTTTTCCTCCTGCGCCCAATGCCTCCCAGCATCAGTCTTTTCCAATAAGTCAACTCTTCACATGAGGTGGCCAAAGTACTGGAGTTTCAGCTTTAGTATCATTCCTTCCAAAGAACACCCAGGGCTGATCTCCTTCAGANTAATGTTGATCATCTTTTCATGTGCTTTTTGTTAATCTGTATGTCTTCTTTGGAGAAATGTCCATTTAGACCTTCTACCCATTTTTTTGTTGTTTGTTTGTTTGTGTTTGTATTGTGTTGTGTGAGTTGTCTGTATATTTTAGTGATTAATCTCTTGTGGGTTGCTTCATTGTCTCCTGTTCTGTTGATTGCCTTCATTTTATCAATGTTTCCTTTGCTGTACAAATTACTTTATATATTCATAAATGTTCTAAAGTGTTTTACAGTTTAACTTTTGGAACATAGTTATGAATGCCAATTTTTGCTATAAAATGGTTGTAATACAGTAGGATTGATACAAAGTATGAATAACAGTGATGCAAATACACCCCTGAGCTATAAAAATGGCAAGAGTGTTGACGTGGAAAAGTAATACTCATGGATTGTGAACATTTGTTATGGTTGGTTAGGCAAAAGTAATACCACGTTGGCTTAATTGAGGAGATGGATATTCAGTGGACATAATGCAAAGGACATGGCCAAAAGATTTAAACTTGAACCATTTAGGGAAAACAAATTGATTTAATTATATCCAAAGCTAGTATAAACAATATGCAAAGAGTGAGATTAAATAGCTCTATGTGGTTGTGAGAGTAGGAAGTTGCTTTATATGTTAATGGACTTCTTTTGAAGTTAGCCCTGAGATTCTAAGGATAATAAGAAATGAATCATTCACTAAAAATAATTCTTACATCTTTTTATTTAATTAAATAGCTATCATACTTATACCTTTTTAAAGTCTATTATATTTTGAAATACAAGTCAGCTTTCTCTTTCACTGGCATAAATGATAACAAACTTGAAATGCAGTTTAAAGTCTGAAGCAATTTATATGGTAATTTATTGTTTCTTTTTTATTCTTAATATCCTAAGGAAAATCATTGGATATGTTCTTGTGTGTGTGCATGTGTTAGTCACTCAGTCATGTCCGACTCTTTGAATTTCATGTTCTGTGGCCTGCCAGGCTCTTTGATGGATGGAATTCTCCAGGCAAGAACACTGGAGTGGGTAGCCATTCCGTGCTCCAGGGGATCTTCCTGACCCAGGGATCAAACCCAGGTCTCCTTCATTGCAGGTAGAGGTTTTACAGACAGTGTTGCAGTCTGAGCCATCAGGAAAGCCCTATATAGTCTTGTAACAGGTAGCAACTAGTACTTTACAACTAATTTAGAAAGAGTTTCAGTAGTGCATCCACTTCCTCTAGAAACTTACTAAATGAAAGATAAGGTAGGGCTTTAGGAAGAGCTGTTAGAGAATTGTTGCTAATGTGCCTAAGACAGAAACAGTGTTCTTTTGCCAGAACCCTGATAGATTTGAGCCGACATCACTTCTACTTACCGGGCTTTTTACTCCATTCTGTAAGCACTCCATCTTTGTGGATTATGTTTCCCTCGCCTTCTGTCTTTTTTTATTGTCTTTCTTCTATTTGTCTATCTTAATCTTGCCTTTTTAGTTTGCTGTGTCTCATCTCATTTTGCTCATCTTTTCTCCACTCATTGTGGAGTGGGTGCAATGTTATCCACATATAAATGCAAAATTGAAAAGAAGAAAAAGTGAGTTGGCTACAGCTCTGATTAATATACATACACAGACATGCAGCTTTTTAAAAATCTGTAAGAAAGACAAATATTATTCTTGGAGAACAATGTTCTTTTCAATCCTTTTCTCAGCCCCCAAACAAATTATATGATAATGATAAAAGGATGACTGCCAACAGAGCATCTGGCAATATTTTTTGTTTTGTTTTAAAATGAAAATTACTCTATATGATCAATCACTTTCTTCATCAACAGTAACCCTTTTTGCTCCACGGAAAAATAAATGCTTCAAGAGTTAGTAGCTGTGGAAAGAAGGTAATGGGTAAAATAATAATAATAATAATAAAACAATTATAAAACACAAAAAAATGATTTCCTAGTAAGATTTTAGAAACTTTATTCAAGTACTATAATTCTTTTAAAAAAATGATATTCAATCCTGCAAAGTATTATCATCTGTCCCCTGGACAGTTCAATAATTTAATACTTATTTTTGGATGAAATATTTGATTTTTTCCAAAATAAATATAGAAATAGTAGATAAGAAATAATGTTTAATGACTTCCCTAATATGTATTTTAATGTTTGCGTTTGTAGTCCACCAGGCTCCTTTCTCCATGGAATTCTTCAGATAAAAATACTATAGCGGATAGTCATTCTCTTCTCCAGAGAATCTTCCTGACCCAGGAATCGAACCTCAGTCTCTTGCATCGTAGCTGGATTCTTCTCCATCTGAGCCACCAGGGAAGCCCATGATACAAAATAAGCGATAAATACTGCACTTTCTCAGAAAGTATATTCACTGAAACATATTTTTATATAGTATCTCTATATGTACAGATAGTGATTTTTTAAATTCTAGGACCCAATCATGATTCTATGAATAATGATTTCTGAAAAGTGTTATGTCCGAGAGTTAGTGCCTTGAGTATTTCTGTTCACTCATTTTCCACAATGTATAATATTCCATTCTTCAAATCCATAATCATGCTTTCTCATTTTGATGGATGAGTGGGTTATTTCCAAGTGCCATGAAAGCTGTTTTGAGCATCCTTCCCCATGTCTATTGGTATGTATGTATGTACAAAATATCTGGAAAGTGCATACAGAAGGTTGGAATGGTTGGGTCTCTGGTATTAGAAGGTTAACCATCACCCTACTCATTGCCACATTGCAGTGCTGTCTGCAGTGGTTTAGTTCTTCAAAAAGTTTTCTGTGTGTGTAATAAATATGAGCCTCTAAGCTAGCAATGCCAGTTGAAGAAGAGATGCACATTTTTTAATAATTCCAAAAGAAACTCCTGGAAACACTTGTAATTGTCCAAATCTAGAAGTTATGTCCATACCTGTTGTTCATGGACAGACTCCATCACCCCAAAAATACAAAGAAAGAGTTTAATTAGAAATCAAAGAATATTTGCTATAAGACAAATGTTTCACAGAACCAAATATTTTAGCCAACACGATTTTATATTAAAGAGCAAATAAATACATGTGGAGTGAATACTATGCACTATGTGCTATGAATTCATAGTTGAGTATACTATGCGTAGTGAATATCAGTCTTTGAGATTCACTATTTTAAAAACATGCAGGTTCACTGAGTAACCAGTTTAATGCAGAGAAATATTCTAAGATATATACCATAGCTTACCTGGACTATATCAAGACAAGTGTTTGGGAGCAAAATGGTCATGATGTGAAACATAGTAGGAATTAATCAAGTACAAGCAGAGAAAAAAATTCGTCCCAAGAGATGTGTCAGCAAGAAAAATAGATTTACTCAAGGAGAATAAAAATGTTCAGTGTGGTTTGAATATGGCATTGAAAAGGGGGCTCTCATGAAAAATTAGCCTAGAAATGAAGGAAAAGACATTGAAATAAATTTAATAATTTGATGCTATTCTGGTTGCAAAGGAAAGTGGTTACAGATATTTATTTAAGGAGGTATGGTATCATATATTTAGTTTAGAGAGGTCCTTCTCTATGTGGTAGAAATGTATGGAGGGGATGGACACTGGGCATGAACCATAAGGAATACTGGAGGCAAAGATAGCAGGTCAGCAACTGTTGACCAGCAGGGAGATACTAACATCCCAGCTCAGAATAATGATCTGTCATTAAATTGGANGAGGTCCTTCTCTATGTGGTAGAAATGTATGGAGGGGATGGACACTGGGCATGAACCATAAGGAATACTGGAGGTGAAGATAGCAGGTCAGCAACTGTTGACCAGCAGGGAGATACTAACATCCCAGCTCAGAATAATGATCTGTCATTAAATTGGATGACTACACTGGGCATGAACTCTTCGAGCCCCCCAGCCAAAGGTCCCTGGGAAAAGAAAGAGAATAATCATAGTAGATGAATCTGTGACCAGGCAGTAGATGATGATAAGAGCTGGCAAGACAGACAGACCCAGAACCAGGGCCAGAGCCGTCGAGATTGTACAGGTGAGTTCCTATTGCTAAGTTACATAAAGAAGTCAGAATAGTCATCACTGAGATGGTGATGTGGGGGAATTAGCCATGAATTACCTGAGGAGCATTCCTGGAAGGTGAAACATTCTATGCAAAGATCCCAGGGTGGGAGTTGTGACAAGGAAGAGAAAGGAGGTCAGTGTGATTTGAAAGAAGTGAGTTTGGGAGCAAGTAGCAAAAAATCAGGTTGTAAAGCAGGTAAAGATCATGTGGATCTAAATAAGCTAACTTAAGAATATTTACATTAAAAATATTCAGCTTCCCTGGTGGCTCAGAGGGTAAAGCGTCTGCCTACAATGCGGGAGACCCAGATTCAATCCCTGGGTCTGGAAGATTCCCTGGAGAAGGCAATGGCAACCCACTCCAGTACTCTTGCCTGGAAAATCCTGTGAACTGAGAAGCCTGGTAGCCTACGGTCCATGGGGTCGCAAAGAGTCGGACACATGAATGACTTCACTTCACTTCACTTTAAAAAAAGCTTTATTGAGATATAAATCACTTACTATTCAATTCACCTGCTTTAAATATGCAGTTTAATCATCATGAAATTAATTTCATACCATATTCTTCTCTCTTAAGAAACCATGTACTCATCAGCAATCACTCCTCAAGCTCCCTGCTCCCACTTTGCCAACCAAAGCTGCCTTCCTGTCTCTACAGATCTGCCTATAGCAGACTCTTCATATTAATGAAGTGGTACTATGTGTATTCTTGTGTGTGGCTCTTTCATTCTGAGTGATGTTTTCAAGGTTTATCTATCTCGTATCACGAATTCATAGTACATTTCTTTAGTCCTTTTTATGGCTGAATACCAGTCTCCATATAGGTGTATGTGTCTGTGCTCAGTCACCTCCTAATCTTTGTGACCCCATGGACTGTAACCCTCCAGATTCCTCTGTCCATGGGACTGTTCTGGCCAGAATACTGGAGTGAGTTGCCATTTCCTCCTTCAGAGGATTTTCCCAATCCAGTGATCAAAACTGAGTTGCTCTGTTATTGGCAGGCAGGTTCTTTACTACTGAGCCATCTGTGAAGCCCATATATTAATAGGTATATCACAATTTTTCTATTTACTCATTAGCTGATGGGCATTTGGATTATTATTATTATTATTATTTTGACTATTAAGAAAAATCGCCCCTTATGAACATCCATGCTTTTGTGTGGACACCCAATTTGGGCTTCCCTGCTAGCTCAGCTAGTAAAGAATCTGCCTGCAATGCAGGAGACCCCAGTTGAATTCCTGGGTCAGGAAGATTCCCTAGAGAAGAGATAGGCTACCCACTCAAGTATTCTTGGGCTTCTCTTGTGGCTCAGCTGGTAAAGAATCCACCCGCAAGGCAGAAGTCCTGTGTTCAATCCCCAGGTTGGGAAGATCCCCTGGAGAAGGGAAAGGCTACCCACTCCAGTATTCTGGTGTAGAGAATTCCGGTTCTACACAGTCCATGTGCTTGCAAAGAGTCAGATAGGACTGAGCGACTTTCCATTTCACTTTCCAATTTGAGTATATACCTAGGGTTGAGTTGTAGTTTCATATGTTTAATCTTTCGAGGAACTATCAGGCTATTTTCAAAGCAACTGTAGCATTTTACAGTTCTACAATTAGTGAATAAGTGTTCCCATTGCTCCAGATCCATAACAGTATTTCTTATCATCAGCATTTTGATGGTAGCCTTCTGCTTTTCATTTTCCTTTCACTGATGGGAAGTGTTGTTGAGAATCCTTTCTGTGCTTATGAGGTGAGGGTAATCAGGGCCTCACTGTTCTCAGCCTCTGCCCTACCAGTCGGAGCTGTGGAGGAAGGAAGCTCCTCTCCTAGACGTTGCTGCTAGGAATGGAGCCTGTGCACTTGATCATGGGCTGATGGAGAAACCCTGGTGGCCGCCCCTCCCAGGAGGATGGTGCGCCAGGTTTGGGGGCTGAGTGGAGTGCCCCTCAGCTTCCCAGTCACACCTACCCCAGGAAGACTGCCTTCAGCTGAGCTGAAGGAGCAGGTTCTCTGCTCCTACCGAGATTTAGAGGAGTTTCCTGAAAAATGATTTCTTCATTTGTTCTGTGCCTTTAGGATAATTTCCAGAGATGTCATTAGTCACTCAATTGTGTCTGACTCATCACGACCCCACGGACTGCAGCCCATCAAGCACCTGTGTCTATGGGATTCTTCAGTAAGAAGACTGGAATGGGTTGCTGTTTCCTTCTCCAGAGGATCTTTCCTACCCAGGGATTAAACCTAGGTCTCCTGCATTGCAGACAGATTCAAGCAGTTATCAGTGCACCAGTTACCATGTTTTTCTTGAGAAGGATGGCAGAGTTCCTGACACTGCTGTTCTAGAAGCATGACCCCATGATGCTGACCCTTACCCTAAGTGAAATGGGAAGCCTTTAGAGACTTTTGAAGAGAGGAATAACATGATAACTCATATCTTTAGAGGCTCATTCTAGCTGCTTGTGAAAACAGACTATAGGAGTCAGGAGAAGATAAGCAAGAATAATTTGTGGGTGATTTTAATACATTGAAGAAAGTGAAAGGGAGAGACAGCCAGGAGATAAAACCAGTAAGAGTTATCAATTGATTGTATGCAGGGAATGCAAAAAAGGAAAGATATATAATGTATCTATAAGAGGCTGAAATCTGTCATGCTAGGTTCATGATATGTATGTGGAGAAGTGACCCCAATATTCACAACAGACACACATAGTGATTACAAAGAGAAATCTTTGCTGTGCCAATTCATTGGGCTTTTCTTTTTCTTTTTAAATAATGTGGCTTAACCTGGCTTATCCTGACCAATGCAGTCATTGTGATTACTAAGCCTATTTGGTAACTAAAGAAACATAATTCCTTTAGTACGTACAATGCTATCTCATGGTTAAGTAGGGAGCTGTGGTAGGTAGAATCCAAAGATAGCTCTCAAGATGGCACCCCTGCATAATCACCTTTTCTTTCACAGGACTCTATCCTGTAAAAAGATCAGTTACGTGCCAGAAGTGAAGAGAGATTTTTAGATGTAGTCAGCGCTCCAAAACAGTTGCTTTTGAGTTAATTGAAAGGAGATTATCCTGAGTGGACCTAGATTAATCAGGTGAAGACCTTCAAAGAAAAAAGTGACAGTTTCCTCTGAACTTTAGAGGAAAAAACCGTAAAGATGGGGGACCTTTAGAAGCTAATGACCTCTGTCCTACACCCAAAAAGAGCTGAATTTTGCCAGAGGTGAATGGTCTTTCAGAACTTAAATGGCAACCACGTCACTGTAAGATTTAAATAGATAAGTACCATATATGTACAGTGACACTGGAAAAGCAGGAGGTATCAGCAAGGACAAAATGTTTAAGAGAAATTTAACCTAGAAATGGCCATGCTAATCTTATTCTATGCTAGTTGTTTATTGCCTGACTTTTCCACTTTTCTATTAATATTCCAGCTTATGTCCCCTAATTTAGACTTAGATATTTTTTATTTATCTAGTTAGGCTTGGATTTTATACAATTTATCTGATGGTCATTTCCACTTTATTAAAAAAAAAAGACTGACTGTATGTTGCTGTAATATTTTTTAGACTAAAGTACACCCTCTGTTTCCAAAATTGCAAGCATGTGGTCTTAATTAATGGCGTGTTGGGATGACCTGAATACTAAGCTCAAAGAATTATATAATATGTTAACTAAGGAATAAGCAATACAAATATTGGAGCAAATTGCAATTTCAGTATGACACACCCTCTACTAAATGGCAGTTTCTCACTTGCTGATACTCCATGGGATACTACACAATATCATCAAAGATAATTCCCCTCTAATATTTTAAGCTGCATGATATGACTCATTTATAGCATCTAAGTTAATAAAATCTTTTTGAAAGATAAACATTGTGTTTTAAACTTTAATAACTCCTGGAGTTCAGGAGAATAATCATAAGAAAATAAGTTAAAATACATTTTTCCTAATGTAATATATGAAATTTAGAATTTAGATTGCAATCCATGTTATTTCATTAGGATAAATATATATGGATTTATTTGATTGCATTTATTTTTCAGAAAACTTGAATTAAGCAGTAGTCAAAAAACACTATGAATTTTAGCAGTACACTAGTTTATAAAAATCTATTGTTACTGACTTCTGGTTACTGTAAGATATCAGTAAGAAATTTACCCTCTAAGAACTTGTATTTTCTCCTAATAGTAAGAAGGACAAACCCAATCTCATAGGATCACGGTTAGGTAAAATAATGGGTGTCTAGTGCTGAGCACTGGAGAAGGCAATGGCACCCCACTCCAGTACTCTTGCCTGGAAAATCCCATGGACAGAGGAGCCTGGTAGGCTGCAGTCCATGGGGTCGCTAAGAGTCAAACACGACTGAGAGACTTCACTTTCACTTTTCACTTTCATGCACTGGAGAAGGAAATGGCAACCCATTCCAGTGTTCTTGCCTGGAGAATTCCAGGGATGGGGGAGCCTGGTGGGCTGCTGTCTCTGGGGTNTATATGGATTTATTTGATTGCATTTATTTTTCAGAAAACTTGAATTAAGCAGTAGTCAAAAAACACTATGAATTTTAGCAGTACACTAGTTTATAAAAATCTATTGTTACTGACTTCTGGTTACTGTAAGATATCAGTAAGAAATTTACCCTCTAAGAACTTGTATTTTCTCCTAATAGTAAGAAGGACAAACCCAATCTCATAGGATCATGGTTAGGTAAAATAATGGGTGTCTAGTGCTGAGCACTGGAGAAGGCAATGGCACCCCACTCCAGTACTCTTGCCTGGAAAATCCCATGGACAGAGGAGCCTGGTAGGCTGCAGTCCATGGGGTCGCTAGGAGTCAAACACGACTGAGAGACTTCACTTTCACTTTTCACTTTCATGCACTGGAGAAGGAAATGGCAACCCATTCCAGTGTTCTTGCCTGGAGAATTCCAGGGATGGGGGAGCCTGGTGGGCTGCTGTCTCTGGGGTGGCACAGAGTCGGACACGACTGAAGCGACTTAGCAGCAGCGGTGCTGAGCACAGCTTCTGTCGCACAGTGAATACAAGAGATCTTTCTCCTCTTTCACACCATGTCTCTACCTTCGCTTTGTCTTGTTTCTTACTCGCTTCTTGTCCAATGCAAGTTCATGCATCAAGAAGAGAGAAAAGAAGCAGCAGGGATCCTGCAGGAGCCAGCCTTGGACTCACTGGCGGTCCTTCTCTGAACAGAGCTGTTTAATCCTTCAGTGCACGGTAACAGGTGACCTTGAACTTGAGTTTGGAGGGAAACAATGGCATGAGCTGAACTGTGATGTCAAATGTCAGGCATATTTTTGCTGTGACTCTGAGTCCTACTTGGGACTGCCTCAGGAGTTTTCGGGGCAGTGATATCTGATCCTCAGCTTTGGCCAATGCTGTTGTTTGTTTATCATGGTGTGAACCCCATGTGGGAGTGCACAGGAAGGAGTTTAAGTTCCACATCCAAGCTGGCATGAGGCAGAGAGACGGCAAGAGACTCTGATGATACGTAATATAGCAGTGATGCTGAGAGTCAAGGTGTACACAGAATTCCTAGCCAATCACCTTGAAGAACTCACACCTCCTTGAATATGGAGAAATAGAGATGAATCTGTGTTTTACAAGGCTTGAGTTGGGATACATATTTGAAGGACTGCAGCAATTGTATAAGACAGAGACGTAGTTTTTCACTGAACTCTCGGTAACACCATTTAAATATCTTTTAAGTAGAAAGTCATCATTAAAATCCACAAGGCACTTACTGATGTTACTTTTTTTATGACAAAATCATTTACATTTAATATTTAATCAAAAACTTGCTTGGCAATAATTCCTGAAGGGTATTTCCAAGAAGAGGAGTAAAGAACAATTTTAATTGCACAGTATGGTAGAACAAATTCTGAGAGACTTGCCTGTAAAAACTTTTGGAGGGAAAATGAAAGATTGTTTATCAGAATATATAGTTATTTTGATATATCCTGATTAGAATAAAGCATCTTGAATGTTTATGCAGTATAGTTTATATTCCATATTTGGTTTCAACAGTTTTTCTACTATTCTGAATCGTATCCCTATAGTTACTTCGTAATTCCAATTGCAGTATAGAATGCTGCATTTCCAGATCTAAAACAAATTTCAATCCATAAAGAGTAATATAGATAAACTAGGGATTTGATTTTGAGACTCTCCACATCCTTAGCATATATTCTAAAGGTATTTTTCCTTTTAAATTTTTTCCCTTAATTTTTGCTGTTTATAAAATGATATATTTCATTCCCACAGATCAGACGACAAAAATTAAAGGATACTTCTAACTATGAAAACACTTTCTTTTCTGGTTTGCAGTTGAGCATATTTTCTTCTGAATCACTCATTGTGAGAAGCTTTATCACCCCTTGGCAGTAGGATTGTTGTTGACAGATATATTCACTTCATAAATTTGATTATTTTCACATGTTTGTGATAGTTATTTTTAACTAGGCATCTCAAATCACCCAGGTGTTGACTTGTGAATAATCTACAGCAATTGAGTATACTATCGCTGTTCTTAATTCATGATAATCATGNTTTCTTCTGAATCACTCATTGTGAGAAGCTTTATCACCCCTTGGCAGTAGGATTGTTGTTGACAGATATATTCACTTCATAAATTTGATTATTTTCACATGTTTGTGATAGTTATTTTTAACTAGGCATCTCAAATCACCCAGGTGTTGACTTGTGAATAATCTACAGCAATTGAGTATACTATCGCTGTTCTTAATTCATGATAATCATGCCAATTATATCCCAGAGAATGGAACATAAAAGAGATGCATTTTTAGAACTATTAAATAAATCCAAGGATGTTTAACAAGCAATTATAGATGACATTTTGCAGTTTTCACTCCCAGAAAGTTTACAGGATGTGACCAAGGAGACAAATGAATTTTAAATGAAAAGAAATTCTTTTTCAAGAGCCATCAAAGAAGCAGTATCCAGAAGCATTGTTAGGTAGTTTTAATAGTTTCTATGAAAGGTCAAGCACCAACCTATGCTGTTACTTTTTTTAAAAATGTGCTTCATAGAGGATAAATTAATTGATACAAAAATATAAGAAAATAATGAGATTTTGTTTTAGAAATAAGCAAGGAATGATAATTTGAAATGTTATCTTTTAGTGTTTATAATTAACTATGTTAATTTAATAAATAGTGAATAAATCAATATTTTGATATATAATTAAAGAGTTGAAATTTGTATTTTCTACCATAAAAGAAGGCAAGGGAAAAATGTTAATTGCCTACCTTTTATGAATTAATTGATTTGGTCACTTATTACAAATTACTAAACTAAGTGACTCATTTGAAAAGATCCTGATGCTGGGAAAGATTGAGGACAAGAGGAGAAGGGGAAAATAAAGCATGAGAGGGTTGGATGGCATCGCTGACTCGATAGACACGGGTTTGGGTGGACTCCGGGAGTTGGTGATAGACAGGGAGGCCTGGTGTGCTATGGTTCATGGGTTCGCAGAGTCAATCAAGACTGAATGACTGAACTGAACTGAAGAGACATTATTGTAATATTAGTTATTTGCATAGCTGTCATCAGTCTGCTTTATCTCAACCTAAAATAATAGCAACATTATAATCACATAACAGCAATTAGACCCTCACATTAATATTGCACAGTGCTACATGAGATAGAATATTTCTTATTAACTCTTCAGTTTTCAACTCCTCCGTAAGCAGATTGCTTCTAGCTGTTAAATATTATGATATTCTTCTCTAGGTTCAAAAATAAGGTAAGTGTCATGATTTCCAAATAAAGCATTTTAAGATATTGTTTTAATATACCATTTAAAACTATATAGCCAAGTACATCATTTATTTTGCTATGGAATAATGTAAATCTCATTCAAGTTTATAGGTTATTAATATACTGTCATTTAAAGTGTTTCAAATCATTCACCTGTAAAAATGTATACTATTCTAATAACTCCTTGTATTTGTATTGTATTATCAATTCCACATATAAATGATAATTATTTTTAAAGTTTTTTATCTTTTTTTCATTTTTTATTTGAGTATAGTTGATTTTCAGTGTTGTGTAAATTACTGCTATACAGCAAAGTGTCTCAGTGATACACATGCATTCTTCTTCATATCCTTTTCTAGTATGGTTTACCACAGGATATCGAATGTAGTTCCCAGTGCTATACAGTAGGACCTTGTTGTTTATCCATTCTGTATGTAACTTTGCAACTGCTAATCCCAGACTCCCAACCTTCCCTCTTCAACCCTTCTCTCCTGGGAACTATCAGCCTCTTCTGTATGTCTGCGATTCTGTTTCTATCATAGACAGGTTCATTTGTATTGTATTAACAATTCCACCTATAAATGATATCATATGGTATTTGTCTTTCTGACTCACTTCACTTAGTATGATAACCTCTAGTTGCAGCCACATTGCTGAAAATGGCATTTTTATGTTCTTTTATGACTGAGTAGTAGTCCACTGTATATAAGTGCCACATCTTTTTCCATTCATCTGTTGATGGACATTTCAGTTATTTTCAGGTCTTGGCTATTGTGAATAGTGCTTCTATGAGCATAGGGGTGCATGTACATTTTTGAATTATGGTTTTGTCTGGATATATGCCTAGGAGTGCGATTGCTGGACCACTAATTCTGTTTTTAGTTTTCTGAGGAAGCTCCATACTGTTTTCCACAGTTGCTGTAGTAACTTACCTTCCCAGCAACACTGTAGAAAGGCTTCCTTTTCTCTGTTCCCTCTCCAGAATTTCTTATTTGTAGACTTTTGAATAATGGCCACTCTAACAAGGAGGACACGGTGCCTCATTATACTTTGGGTATGTATTTATCTAATAATTAGCAACACTGAGGATCTTTTCATGTGCCTATAAAGTCACCTGTATTTCTTCTTCAGAGAAATGTCTGTTTAGGTCTCAGTCCATTTTTCAATTGAGTTGTTTGCATTTTTTTTGTTCAGTTCAGTCTCTCAGTTGTGTCTGACTCTTTGCGACCCCATGAACTGCAGCACACCAGGCCTCCCTGTCCATCACCAACTCCCAGAGTTTATCCAAACTCATGTCCATTGAGTCAGTGATGCCATACAACCATCTCATCCTGTGTCATCCCCTTCTCCTCCTGCCTTCAATCTTTTCCAGCATCAGGGTCTTTTCCAGTGAGTCCACTCATTACATGAGGTGGCCAAAGTATTGGAGTTTCAGCTTCAGCATCAGTCCTTCTAATGAACACCCAGGACTGATCTCCTTTTGGATGAACTGGTTGGATCTCCTTGCAGTCCAAGGGACTCTCAAGAGTCTTCTCTAACACAACAGTTCAAAAGCATCAATTCTTCAGTACTCAGCTTTCTTTATAGTCCAACTCTCACATCCATACCTGACTACTAGAAAAATCATAGTCTTGACTAGATGGACCTTTGTTGACAAAGTAATGTTTCTGCTTTTTTAATATGCTGTCTAGGTCATAACCTTGCTTCCAAGGAGTAAGCGTCTTTTAATTTCATGGCTGCAGTTGCCATCTGCAGCAATTTTGGAGCCCAGAAAAATAAAGTCTGTCACTGTTTCCACTGTTTCCCCATCTATTTGCCGTGAAATATTGGGACTGGATGCCGTGATCTTAGTTTTCTAAATGTTGAGTTCCAAGCCAGTTTTTTGCGCTCTACTTTTTCCCTTTCATCAAGAGGCTCTTTAGTGCTTCACTTTCTGCCATAATGGTGGTGTCATTTGCATATCTGAGGTATTGATATTTCTCCCAGCAATCTTGATTCCATCTTGTGCTTCATCCAGCCCAGCGTTTCTCATGATGTACTCTGCATATAAGTTAAATAAGCAAGGTGACAATATACAGCCTTGACATACTCCTTTTCCTAAATTTGTTGTTGGGTTGTAGGAACTGCTTGTACATTTTGGAAAATAACCTCTTGTTGAACCATTTGAAAATATTTTGTCCCATTTGTAGGCTGCCATTTTGATTTGTTTGTGGTTTCCTATATTGGGAAAAGCTTGTAAGTTTGATTAAGTTCCATTTGTTTTTGTTCTTATTTCTATTGCTCTGGGAGACTGACCTAAGAATGCATTGGCACAATTTATATCAGAGAATGTTTTGCCTATTTTATCTTCTAGAAGTTTTATGGCATTATGTTTTGTGTTTATTTTTGTGTGTAGTAAGAGGACATGTTCTGACTTCATTGATAAACATATAGCTCAGCTTTTCCAACACCACTTGCTGAAGAGAATATCTTTTCCCCATTATATATTCTTGCCTCCTTTGTCAGAGATTAATTGACCATAAGTGTGTAGGACAAAAGTTAATTTTTATGTTATGGGCTGAAAAATAAAATGTAAAGCAAGGGTTAATGAATTTTTAGAAACAAATTCAACTATCTGTAGTAAAATGATTTGCATCAATACAAAAATAGACTAAACCAGAAATATAAGGATGGAAAATAAAAGGTAAATGGGCCAGTGTAATACCAATAGACCTCTCTAAAATATACAAGATTTTAAATATCTTGTTATCTGCATACAATTTATGATAGAAGCATAAAATAACTCAGTAATTTACATGTTGCTGAAAGATATAAAAACATTAAAAATATAAACATTAACATCTTGGTAAAATGATTTAAATTATCATCCTGTGGACTCTTAGCTATTACACAATTCCCAACTATTTAAAAGTCAAATTAATTTTCTCAAATCAGTGTTCATATTACATTCTGCTGCCATTTAAAATTCCCATCACATGAGTCTTTTCTGTAGTATAAATGGGGAGATAAATTAGGCACTAGGAGTTTATCATATATTTTCCAGATAAAACATGGCTAAGAAGTATTGGCTGTTTTCAATGTCATTCTCACTTGTATATGTCCGCAATAAAGTATTCTTTCCTTGTTCAATATTTGCCTGTTATTAAACTTGCCAAAGAACTTGCCTAAATAAAGGCTATTAATTTTGCTTTTGAGAACATTTCCCTTTTTAACTTTTAAAAACTTACAGTCAACAATTAATTAATTTGTAAGAGAGAAATGAGTTTGAGTTTATCACTCAGAATGAAAATACTTTTTCAAATATTGCCTAATTCTAAAGAAAACTCAAAATTTCACATTTATACCTAATAAAGAGGTGAAAATTTAATTCAAAGATATTCTAAACTAGGAAGACAAGAGTGATGAAGCATATATAAGCCCCCCCAAAGTGTCATTAATGTGGCGTGTTTTGTAAATGAGTTGTGAATTAAAATCCCTTGAGAGTTAGTGAAATAGTTTAGAATGAGTCCACAGTAATTAATAAACTAACACAGATTTCAAAGTTCAACAAAGGTTTTTATACTGTAACATCTCAGTAAGACATGCAGATCTATTCAACATGTGGGTTCCAAAAATAAACTTTCTAAACCAGTTTTAAAGGATTTAGTTCAAAATGAGAGATTATCTACAGTTTCCTTTTGAAATCATTGCTGTGGAAAGGTGGTAAGTGAAGCAGAATTATGTAAGGGAAGTGGACAAGACAAAGAATTTCTCTACAAACATGTTTTTCTGCAAGGTCAATTTGAAAACATTTTTATATAAAATATATGTCATTTGGTTTACTTTCTTTTATTGTTGACTTAAAAATGCACAATGTTAGAGTTGTGAGTTAAGTTTTATTGGGGGCAAAATGAGGACTATAGCCCAGGAGACAGTACCTCAGATAGCTCTGAGAAATTGCTTCAAAGAGATATGAGGGAAGGTCAGTATCTATGTGATTTAGGTGAAGAGAGAATTCTTGCAGTCAAGCAGATATTTTTTGCAGAAGGTTTCTGCTAGTCGCGGGGAGCAGTCATCACCATGAAGAATTTTGGTACTTTTTTAGATATGAGGAGATACAAGAATTGAGCTCATAAAATCAGCTCCTGAAAATATGTAACTATCTGAAGACCTGTTCTGCCAGTTTCTCCCAGAGCATAGACTGCCTCATGTCTGACCTCTCACATGAATGCCTTTCAGTGGGTGTAAGACAGCAGCTACAAAAGCACACAATTTCACCATTGCAGAGGCAGGTGTGCTGCCGCCCAGACGTGTCTGACTGTTGCGATTCCATGCACTGTAGCCGCCAGGCTCCTCTGTTCATGGGATTTCCCAGGAGAGAATATGCGAAAAGCCTTTTCCTTCTCCAGGGGATTTTCCTGACTCAGGGATCGAACCCATGCCTCCTGCATTGCAAGCGGATTCCTGACCACTGAGACCCCAGGGAATTCCCTGTAGAAGTAGATGGCAAATGCCAGTATGTAATTGACAACATATGCAGAATTTCTTTGCATTCTATTTCCATACAGAGAATGTATTCCTTATGTTTGCTAAATGCAATTTTAAAATTAATTCACAAAGCAAGCTGATTTCAAGAAGATCCTTGCAGAGTCTGAACAGGAATAACGGAAACAACAAGGTTTAGCTAGGGAATCAAGGACTAATACCGAAGAGAGTCCTGCCATGCCTTGGTCTGGATGGCAACAGGAACAGTGCAAGGAAGTTAAGGAGAGCTCGGGTGGTGGGGGAGGCACCCCCTACTGGCCTTCAGTAGAAATGCAACCACTGCCCAAACCGACCACTTGCAGACAGTAGGCAGGATGTGAGATACCCAGAGTTCTCACTCCCCATCTCTAATCCCTGCAATTCCCTCCTATGGGCTGAAAAGCCATATATTAACATTTTCCAGAGACAGGCAAAATAAAATCTGAATTTAGTTTTTGTGGAATAATACCTTTGCCAATCATCACCTACACTCTGAATGGATATAAATTGCCCTCGACCATTTCCTGATAGTTTTACAAAGACAGTGATGGTTATAACATGTTAAAGCCTTTTGAAATTGGCATTATTCAACTCTAATTCTCAGGAAACACAAAATAACCTGTTTCCTATAGATATGGAAAAAAGTGATTCATTCTTTTCTTTGAATGTGCATTTCCTGTCTTTTGCATCAGAGATTAAATGTTCTTCCTGTTGTGCTTGAACTCAAGAAACTTGTGATATTTGGAAGCTGCTTATATAAGGACTCCCAAGGGCATGAAAGGCAGGCATGGAAACATTTCAAACCAGCAATTTTTCAACATTTTACAGGTTACTTAGCATAAAGTAAATGGTATCAAATTAGGAATTTGGTTCTATACACATGCATGATCCCCAAGGTTTTCCTGCACATTCCAAATATCCCAAGCAATTCTGTGTTTGAAAAATGGAGCAAGTGTTTCTTCTGGGTTTAATCTGATTCATGTTAGTGAATTAAACAGAAGGACAGAGGTCCAATGTTAGGCCTATGGTACATGCTTCTCATATAACCTCATAAACCTGTGTCATTTTAGGGGTGATGTATTTTTGTTTTTAGATAAAACTTAAACTTTTAATTTGAGAATAGTTGGTTTACAATAGTGTGTTAATTTCTGGTGTACAGTGAATCAATCATACATGTAGTTACTTTTTTAGATTCTTTTTCCAAATAGGCCATTTCAGAGTATTGAGGAGAGTTTCCTGTGCTATACAGCAGGATCTTATTAGTTGTCTGTTTTATATATAGTAAATCTCCCAATTTAGTCCTCCTCTCCCCTCCCCCACCATTACTCATAGGTTGTTTTCTATATCTGTGACTCTGTTTGTTTTGTAAATAACTTCATTTGAATCATTTTTTTTTAGATTGCACTTATAAATGATAGCATATGATATTTGTCTTTCTCTGACTTATATTGCTCAGTATGAAAATCTCTAGGTCCATTCATGTTGCTGCAAATGGTATTATGTTGCAAACATTATTTTGCAAAAAAATAGTTATTTCCTTATGGCCGAGTAATATTTTATTGTATACATGTATCACTTCTTTATCCATTCCTCTTTCGATGGACATTTAGGTTGCTTCCATATGTTGGCTATTGTAAGTAAGGTTGCAATGAATATTGGGGTGTATGTGTCTTTATGAATTATGCTTTTCTCCGGATATAAGTCCAGGAGTGGAATTGCTGAATCATATGATAATTCTATATTTAGTTTTTTTTTAAGGAAACTCCATACTATTCAAAACAAGAGAATGTAAAATGCTTTACGAAAGGAACTGAAGTCAATTAAGACTGATCTAGAAAATGTACCTTATAAAAATCAGTTCAGTTCAGTCACTCAGTTGTGTCTGACTCTTTGCAACCCCATGGACTGTAGCACACCAGGCTTCCCTGTCCATCACCAACTCCTGGAGTTTACTCAAACTCATGTTCATTGAGTCGGTGATGCCATCCAACCATATCATTATCTGTTGTCCCCTTCTCCATAAGTAGTCATAAAAAATAAAACTTGAAATATGTTCTTTGCAGTTTAAAATAATATGATATTTACTCAGTAGTCTTCCCTGCTTTCTAAAATCTTAAATCACGAGTTTCTGGGACAGCAAGTTTTCCAATATGCCAAGCTCAATGCATTTTATGTGAAAATTCATTTCAATATTTAAAGTATCAACAAATAAGTCACAGCCTAAATAATATACATACAGACTTACCTCATGTAAGTCTATATAAACAAAAGATTTGCTCTGATAAAGAACAAACAAGTCTTTGGTAATAAGCAATTAGCTTCTTTGAGTGCAAGATAATTTTTTCCTATTTAACTTGAATGTGAAGAATCTTATGTTTGGATGTTGGGAAAACAAAAATAAAGTGATTTAAATATATGAATTAAAAATGTGATAAATGTATATTAAAGAAAATGTCCAGGTTTTTCATACTATGTTAATTTATCAAAATAGAAATATATATTTCCTTCAGAAAATATTCCCATATTTTATTCCCATATAAAATATATATCCATATTATAATAGCCCTATTGTGGAAAAATATGATTTATTTATGTTTAAAATTAATGCCATGATAGTTATAAAATTTTGAATGGTTTCACAAAGTATCAACTGTCTTACCCTTAAAAGTAGATGAATTGTTAAGTTTGTTTTTACAACTTTTTCCCTAAGCTTTGCCAGTAGCTATAGCCAGTATGCTTAGCAAGCATAAATTCAAGTGACAAAAATTCACAATTATTTCTTTAGGACTGGATGACATTAAACTTAGTATAAAAATGTATATGAACCATGATGAATGTAGGTTATTTATGCCTACTCAAGCATAGATAAAAGTTTTGCTAAGAGAATGCACTGGTCATAGCAAACCTTCCAACAACATAAGGGAAGAATCTATACATGGACATCATCAGATGGTCAATACAAAAATCAGATTGATTGTATTCTTTGCAGCCGAAGATGGAGAAGCTCTATACAGTTAGCAAAAACAAGACCAGAAGCTGACTGTGGTTCAGATCATGAATGCATTATTGCCAAATTCAGACTTAAATTGAATAAAGTATGGAAAACCAATAGACCATTCAGGTATGACCTAAATCAAATCCCCTTCTATTACACAGTGGAAGTGAGAAATAAATTCAAGGGATTAGATCTGATAAACAGAGTGCCTGAAGAACTATGGATGGAAATTCATGACATTGTATAGGAGGCAAGGATCAAGACCTCCCAAGAAAAAGAAATGCAAAAAGGCAAAATGGTTGTTTTAGGAGGCCTTACAAATAGCTGAGAAAAGAAGAGAACCAAAAGGCAAAGGAGAAAAGGAAAGATATACCCATATGAATGCAGAGTTCCAAAAAATAGCAAGGAGAGATAAGAAAGCCTTCCTCAGTGATCAGTGCAAAGAAATAGAGGAAAACAATAGAATGGGAAAGACTAAAGATGTCTTCAAGAAAATTAGAGATACTAAGGGAATAATGCATGCAGAGATGGGCTCAATAAAGGACAAAAATGGTATGGACCTAACAGAAGCAGAAGATATCAAGAAGAGGTGGCAAGAATACACAGAAGAACTGTATAAAAAAGATCTTCATGACCAAGATACCACGATGGTGTGATCACTCACCTACAGCCAGGCATCCTGGAATGCAAAGTCAATTGGCCCTTAGGAGCATCACTATGAACAAAATTAGTGGAGATGATGGATTTCCAGTTGAGCTATTTCAAATCCTAAAAGATGATGCTCTTAAAGTGCTTCACTCAATATGCCAACAAATCTGGAAAACTCAGCAGTGGCCACAGGACTGGAAAAGGTCAGTTTTCATTCCAATCCCAAAGAAAGTGAAAGAAAGTGAAGTTTCTCAGTCATGTCCAACTCTGTGACTCCGTAAACTGTAGCCTACTAGTCTCCTCTGTCCATGGAATATTCCAGGCAAGAGTACTAGAGTGGGTTGCCAAGGCAATGCCAAAAAATTTTCAAACTACCACATAATTGCAGTCATCTCACACACTAGTAAAGTAATACTCAAAATTCTCAAAGCCAGGCTTCTGCAATACATGAACCGTGAACTTCCTGATGTTCAAGCTGGATTTAGAAAAGGCAGAGGAACCAGAGATCAAATTGCCAACATCCGCTGGATCATCAAAAAAGAAAGAGAGTTCAAGAAAAACATCTACTTTTGCTTTGTTGACTATGCCAAAGCATTCAACTGTGTGGATCACAATAAACTGTGGAAAATTCTTAAAGTGATGGGATTACCAGACCACCTGAACTGCCTCTTGAGAAATATGTATGCAGGTCAGGAAGCAACAGTTAGAGCTGGACAGGGAACAACAGATTGGTTCCAAATTGGGAAAGGAGTACATCAAGGCTGTATATTGTGACCCTGCTTATTTAACTTATATGCAGAGTACATTGTGAGAAATGCTGGGCTGGATGAAGCACAAGCTGGAATCAAGATTGCCAGGAGAAATATCAATAACCTCAGATATGCAGCTATGCAACACCACCCTTATTGTAGAAAGTGAAGAAGAATAAAGAGCCTCTTGATGAAAGTGAAAGAGGAGAGTGAAAAAGTTGGCTTAAAGCTCAACATTCAGAAAATGAAGATAATGGCATCTGATCCCACCACTTCACGGCAAATAGATTGAGAAACAATGATAATAGTGTCAGACTTTATTTTGGGGGGTCCAAAATCACTGCAGATGGTGACTGCAGCCATGAAATTAAAAGACACTTGCTCCTTGGAGGGAAAGTTATGACCAACCTAGACAGTATATTAAAAAGCAGAGACATTACTTTGCCAACAAGGTTCCATCTAGTCAAAGCTATGGTTTTTCCAGTAGTCTCGTATGGACTTGAGAGTTGGACTGTAAAGAAAGCTGAGTGCCGAAGAATTGATTCTTTTGAACTGTGGTGTTGGAGAAGACTCTTGAGAGTCCCTTGGACTGCAAGGAGATCCAACCAGTCCATCCTAAAGGAGCTCAGCCCTGGGTGTTCTTTGGAAGGACTGATGCTGAGCTCTAACTCAAATACTTTGGCCACCTGATGTGAAGAACTGACTCATTGGAAAAGTCCTTGATGCTGGGAAAGATTGAAGGTGATAGGAAAAGGGGACGACAGAGGATAAAATGGTTGGATGGCATCATCATTGACTCCATGGACATGAGTTTGAGTAAACTCAGAGAGTTGGTAATGGACAGGGAAGCCAGGCATGCTGCAGTCCATGGGGTTGCAAAGAGTCGGACGTGACTGAACTAAACTAAACTGATGGAGAAGGAATTGGCAACTCACTCCAGTATTCTTGCCTGGAAAATCCCAGACAAAGGGGACTGGCAGCTACAGTCCATGGGGGTCGCAAAAAAAACAGACATGACCTAGCAATTAAACAACACCATCACCAATATATACACACACATATTTGTAGATATCAAACTAGAGTATACAGCTAGAGTATATTGTCTATTTTACAAATAATGGATATTACATGTGTGTCTTTTCATACATGCATAATTTGGGGTGAGGAGAGGCAAGAAAAACCCCATACATATGGAAATCCAAACGTGAGGATATAGCAGAGAACCAGGGAAACCTGCTATTAAGTGATAAACTGAGAAGATTTATGGAAACCTCTGGCATATATACACAAGCTCACACACAAGAGGTATATATACCTCTGGTATATATACACACACACACACACAAGCCATTTGATTCAGTTCCTTCATTTGATTCAGTACCTTCATTTGATTCAGTACCTGTGATTAACATTGTGTGTGTGTGTGTATATGTATATATATAAATGTTATATGAAATAATGTGTATCTATATTGATAGTCTCTTATTCATGAAGTATAGTAAAAAGACACACATGAGGTGTTCATTTTGTGTTCCCCAGCAGCTGACCCTGAGCCACTGCAAGTTTTGTCTGGAAGGGGCAGGCAATGCTGGTAGACCCATGGGGAAATTATCCTGGGAATAATACTTTACATGGTGTTTTATGAACACAAGAAGCACTGTGAGTGCTTGCAGCTTAGTACTACGGGGGGAATTCTGAAATTCATCTAAAACAGATGTCTGTCATTATTTTACACAATGGGCAGTGAGGCTGAAGGGTTTATACACCAACTTCCTAGAATTATTGTAGGAAGACAGCTCGCAGAATGTCTTAGTTCTGTGGTATCCAGGCTGTGGCCATGTGGGCACAGTACTTTTCACGGCAGCCACAGAGACCGGCAGCCAGAAGTCTCTGGACTTCTGAATATTATTCTCACTTCTGAATATTATTAATGAGCATAAAATGGTATTTTAAAGTTGTTCTTTTCATGATTATAAAAAGAGTCAGATGCGTAAATTGCAGAATCATACTTTCTCATCCTCTCTACTTTTCATGGAAACCAAACAATTGGTATGATGATAATTTTTTAAAAAGAATTTCCCTACCTTTTTATACACTATATATTCTAATTTTCATTTAAGACAAAACATAAAAATAGTAATCTCTCTTGTTACAGGTGTTTAAGAGTTACCCCTTAGTAATGAGGCTAATTCATAGAGGAAAATGCCTGTTTTTCTCTTTGAATTATTCATTTTTTCAAGCCAACTTTTTTCTCAAATAAGTCATTTTCTTGTCAAGTCATTTGATTCAGTACCTTCCCAAGCCACCCGTATATAATTATTTATAAATAAATCACTTTCAACATATATTAGAAATTTTAGTCTACAATATTACTGATATATCTTGACATTAGCTCTTAAATTGAACATGGATCATATGGAGAATACCAAGTATGGATATTTTTATATTCTATAGAGAAGTCAGAATACAGATATGTGTATTTGCAATCCTGTAATTCATATTATAGGTTGTGACTTTTATAAAATGCATCCCATGTGTAAAACGTTTCAGTTCAAATGCAGAAGTCAATTTTCCATTAAGAAATAAAAGTAATAAATAGACAGCAAAAATGATTCAGAGGACATGATCATATAATATTTTTATTTATTACTGAAATTCTTTCTCATAACTTTATAGCACTTTTATAATGTATTTTAATGTATTAAAACAAGTATTGAGGATATAAGACATGACACTAGATAGCATACTCTAAAGCAGAGACATTACTTTGCTGACTAAGGTCCATCTAGTCAAGGCTATGGTTTTTCCAGTAGTCATGTATGGATGTGAGAGTTGGACTGTGAAGAAGGCTGAGCACCGAAGAATTGATGCTTTTGAAGTGTGGTGTTGGAGAAGACAATCTTGAGAGTCCCTTGGACTGCAAAGAGATCCAACCAGTCCATTCTGAAGGAGATCGGCCCTGGGATTTCTTTGGAAGGAATGATGCTGAAGCTGAAGCTCCAGTACTTTGGCCACCTCATGCGAAGAGTTGACTCATTGGAAAAGACTCTGATGCTGGAAGGGATTGGGGGCAGGAGGAGAAGGGGACGACCGAGGATGAGATGGCTGGACGGCATCACTGACTTGATGGACGTGAGTCTGAGTGAACTCTGGGAGTTGGTGATGGACAGGGAGGCTTGGCGTGCTGTGATTCATGGAGTCACAAAGAGTCAGACATGACTGAGCAACTGAACTGAACTGATACTGTTAGTCACTCAGTCGTGTCTGACTCTTTATGACCCCATGGACTGTAGCCTACCAGGCTTCTTTGTCCATTGAGTTCTCCAGGCAAGAATACTGGGGTGGGTTTCTAGTCCCTTCTCCAGGGTAATCTTCCCAACCCAGGAATTGATCCTGGGTCTACGCATTGTTGGTGGATTCTCTACTGTCTGATCCACAAGGGAAGCCCAAGATATACAACACAGGTCATAATAAATGTGGAGTCTGATAATACATTTCACTTAGAAAAGCACATACTGCCTTGGTATTTTTTTTCCTAATGATCTGGCCTGAAAGTTTGTTTCTGAAATATAAGTGCATGTTTTCATAACAACCAGATAGAGTTATGTTTCTTTTCCCTAAAATTTCTAGGGGATTAAAAGCATCTAGTACTAATTGCTGGACAGTCTGGTCCCCAGTTCCCCTAGATCACAGCCCCTGGGCATGCTGGTGGGCTGACAGCCCTGGTGTGTCTGAGTAGGAGTGAGCGCTGATGGCAGGGGAAATGGAATTACCAGGACACATGGGAAGAGAAAGTGGAGGGACTCAGCTAAAGGGAATGAGTTTGTCATCAAAGGACATCTGTTCTTGACATTTCTTTCATTCCTATTTCTTCCAATTCCATCATTTCCATTCCTCCCATGATCTACACTCCAAACAAAGTATATCTATGTGTGCTTAGCCTCTTCCATGGTATCCGCCTCTCTGTGACCCCATGGACTGTAGCCCACCAGGCTCCTCTGTCCATGGGATTCTACAGGCAAGACTTCTGGAGGGGGTTGTCATGCCCTCTTCCAGGGGATCTTCCCGACCCAGGGATTGAACCTGCAACTCTTATGTCTCCTGCATTGGCTGGCTGGTTCTTTACCACTAGTGCCACCTGGGAATTCCCCAAACAAGCTGAGTAACACTCATCTCCGAGGGCACAGCAGGTTCTCTCATCCCTTGTGGGCTGTGAAGCATCACTCTCTTCTTTTGTCTCCCATCCCTTCCCCTGCCACTTCACCTGGCTGACTTCTCATCCCTGTAACCATCCCTCAGGTGAGCCTCAACTTCCCCTCCCTAGAGAAGCCTTTCTTTATCCTCAGGAACTGCTCTCACAGCAGCTTGACATTTCCCCCCTTCCACTGTACCTTCTTCTTTTAATCGCTCGCATTTTCTGTTAACAGATAAGTACTGTGAGACTAAGCCCAGAAAATGACGTGCCTGAGGTTCAACAGTTTGTAGTTAGCTTTGGTCTTGCATCAACATAAATGAGAGAGAAAGANACATTTCCCCCCTTCCATTGTACCTTCTTCTTTTAATCGCTCGCATTTTCTGTTAACAGATAAGTACTGTGAGACTAAGCCCAGAAAATGACGTGCCTGAGGTTCAACAGTTTGTAGTTAGCTTTGGTCTTGCATCAACATAAATGAGAGAGAAAGAGAAAGGGGAATGAATGAGCTCCACCCAACTTGGATCTGCTGCTGCTGCTGCGTTGCTTCAGTGGTGTCTGACTCTGTGTAACCCCATAGATGGCATCTCACCAGGCCCCTCTGTCCCTGGAGAGAGACAAGAGTACTGGAGTGGGTTGCATTTCCTTCTCCAGTGCATGAAAATGAAAAGTGAAAGTGAAGTCACTCAGTCATGTCGGACTCTTAGTGACCCCATGGACTGCAGCCTACCAGGCTCCTCCATCCATGGGATTTTCCAGGCAAGAGTACTGGAGTGGGGCGCCATGCCCTCCTCCAGGGGATCTCCCTGACCCAGGTCTCCTGCATTGCAAGCAGACTCTTTATTGTCTGAATCAACAGGAAAGCCCAGGACTAGTGGAGTGAATAGCCTATCCCTTCTTTAGGAGATCTTCCCAACACAGCAATCGAACTGGGGTCTCCTGAATTGCAGATAGANGCCCTCCTCCAGGGGATCTCCCTGACCCAGGTCTCCTGCATTGCAAGCAGACTCTTTATTGTCTGAATCAACAGGAAAGCCCAGGACTAGTGGAGTGAATAGCCTATCCCTTCTTTAGGAGATCTTCCCAACACAGCAATCGAACTGGGGTCTCCTGAATTGCAGATAGATCAGCTTTATCAGCTGAGCTACCAGGAAAGCTCTATCTATCTACCTATCTATCTTCAAATAAGCAACCCAAAATGAAAATAAAGTGCACAGCTTCTTATACATTAAGAACGGGTCAATGTTTTCTGGTTCATGTTTCAGAAGTTCTTGTTCTAAGGAGTTTTTTGAGGTCAGCTTCTCTTCCATTGAATCATAATAACCCGAGTTGCTCTACACTTGTTCCTTTCAAAGGAAGTGCTGTTGTACTGAATTGCAGGCTCAATGCAGTTCAGTCACTCGGTCATGTCTGACTCTTTGTGACCCCATGAATCGCAGCACGCCAGGCCTCCCTGTCCATCACCAACTNGTTGCAAAGAGCTGGACACGACTGAGTGACTAACACATACAGTGGATAAGAACCCACCTGCCGATGCAGGGCACATGGGTTTAATCCCTGGTCTGGGAAGATTCCACATGCTGCAGAGCAACTAAAGCCTCTGTGCTCCAGCTACTGTGCTCCACACTGTAGAGCCTGGGAGCAACAACTACTGAAGCCTGTGTGCCTAGAGCCCAGCTCCACAATAAGAGAAACCACTGCAGTGCTAAAACTGTGTACCGCAAAGAGTAGTCCCTGATTGCCACAACTAGAGAAAGCCCACTTTTAGCAACAAAGACCCAGCACAACCAAAAACTAAATAAATTTAAAAAAAAATTTTGAGAGGTATATCACACCATTAATGACTGGGTGACAGTGGAGTGGGGACCTGGGCCTAGAGATACTGTCTTGTAACCCTTTTTTTTAGTACCACACTAATTGCAGCAATATTTCTCACTGAGTTATCAAATTTAACTTGGCCTAGATATCTCTGAAGAAGAATCACTGAGTCACATGAGAATAATTTTTCAATACTGCCATGTTTTGTGGCTCTGTCCAGGAAGCTGTGATTCAGAGACAAATAATAAACTGACTCTAGAAAAAATTGATTAATTCTACCCACAACTCTCCTCTTTATCATGTCTGAAAGGCATAAACGCCAGCACAGAATTTAAAATTGACTGCTGAAAAGGCAGACTATTTCCTTCCTGCTTCTCTGATTTGTTCCTTCTCCTGATTCCTCTCCAAATTTTAATTGGAATTGCCTCCGCTTACTCAATTCAGTAAATATTTCCTTAAATGAGGAACTGTTCCAAATATAATCCAGCTCCTTCTTCTCCCCTTAACCAAGATTAGGCTCTCAAATATCCTGACTATTTCAACCTTATGAACGTATCTTTAAAATATGACATGCTTATCTCAAGAAGAATATATTCCAAGCACTAGGAACTATGCTCAATACCTTGTAAGAAACTATAATGGAAGAGAGAATGTTAAAAAAATGGAATATAAATATTTGTATATATATGTGTAACTGAATCACTTTATTGTATAGCTGAAACCAACACAGCACTGTAAATCAACTATATTTCAATGCAGTTTTTAAATAAAGAAATTAAACTTTGAACCAAGAGCAAGAGACCTACTAAAAGAAGAGTGCTATAAAGAACTACCCAGTATGGGTATTTCAGTCAACTAATTCCACAGAGGAGAAAATGAGGTCCCGAGAAAGAAAGAGACATACACAAGGTCACAGAACAAAACAGTGACAGAAGTAAAGTAAAATCCAGTTTGTTCCTTCCAAAAGAAAACATAAGAGAATACATTCCAGGACTTCTTTCCACGAAACAGTTTCCAAAATGAAGAACTTTCAGGTTAGGACAAGTGGCAGTAGGGAAGACTTTCAAAACTCTAAATTAATGAGTCATCATTGGTATCTTTCTGCTACAAACTCTCAAAATTGACTTCTCAGGATCCTACAAGAAGAAAATGAACACGGAATACATGAAGCTTCTGTATTTGTGGCCCGACACTGGCTCAGATACTTGGAGTGAATTTTTTAAATTAAGTTCAATTAGCAAATCTATGTTGAATATTTACTCTCAGCCAACTACTGTGCTAAGAGCTTTGAGGGATATTAAAAAAAAAAAAAAAAAAAGTCACAGCTGTCGAGTAATTTGCTGCCCAACTGGATTTAAACTGTACATATAGAGAGACAGAAACCCAAATGAATGCTAGAAGACAGAGGGTCAGCAAACACACATCTAAAGGAGCTAAAATAGTTGAGAAGACAGGTTGGAAATTATTGTTTGACTAGAGAAAGGAGGGAATTCTTTCTTGAGAGAGCGGTAGAAGTTGAGATATAAGCCTTACATAAATGTTAGAAATTTCTAAATGTGAGCAAGTGACAAAAGACCAAACTTTTGAATGGATCTGGTAGTCTNCATCTAAAGGAGCTAAAATAGTTGAGAAGACAGGTTGGAAATTATTGTTTGACTAGAGAAAGGAGGGAATTCTTTCTTGAGAGAGCGGTAGAAGTTGAGATATAAGCCTTACATAAATGTTAGAAATTTCTAAATGTGAGCAAGTGACAAAAGACCAAACTTTTGAATGGATCTGGTAGTCTGATTCAAGAGCTGACAAATGAGGAAGTTCAGAAAAAAACAAGTAAAAAACAATGTGTTTTTTTTTTTTAATATTTTTCAGATTAGAAACAGCATACAAGCTAAAGTTGATTAAGCAACCTTGTATTCATGGTTCTTTTTAATTCGGAATGAATTATATACATAGAAACTTGGCTATGGTTCAGCCATTGACTGAATCACACTAAAATGAACTGGGTACCTAGGATGTGCCTTCTCTGTGCACAGTTACATTAGAATATCAAGCAGCCCTGTGTTGACATCACCATATATACAAATAATGAAACTGACATTTGAGAGCATGAATCATTTGCCCACACTGGTAGAACAGGGATTGAATCCCCAGGTATTGGACTCCAAAACACTTTTTTTCCACTCTTGATGCTGAAATTTATCCAGTAGTTGCTGTGTAAACCGCATGGGATGCATATTGAAATCTGTGAGAGAGTGTTATATGAACATCAGATTTCTCCAAAATCCTGTATTGCTGAGGTCTGCACTCCCTACCCCATGCCCTCTATACACCAAGCTATGCTTAGCTGCTCATTCATGTCTGACTCTTTGCAACCCCATGACTGTAGCCCACCAGGCAAGAATACTGGAGTGGGTTGCCAGGTACTCCTCCAGGGGATCTTCCCAACCCAGGGACTGAACCCAGGTCTCCCACATTGCAGGTGAATTCTTTACCATTTGAGCCACCAGGGAAGCCAATACACTATTTATCATGGCTTTATGCTTGTGATAATGTATGGTGTAGCATATTTAATCCAAAATATTCCATGTGCCAGAATTCACAACTGATTTTGTCCACTGTGGATTTCAGAGTATTCACTGTTATGACAAATGAGGCCCAGCTGACTTGAAGATACTACATAAATAGATGACTGAATTGTTATTTAGTTGCTAAATTGTGTCCTATTCTTTTGCAATCCCATGAACTGTTGTCCACCAGGCTCTTCTGTCCATGGGATTTCCCAGGCAAGAATACTGGAGTGAGTTGCCATTTCCTTCTCCACATAGATGATATATGATAGAAAATAAACAGACATGATACATAAATATGGTTTTAAACTTGGAATTTTATGAAGACAAGTCTCTGTTAAGACTGGTAAATGTCTACTCTGTAAAGAATTCTGTACAGAAGACCTTGACGCTGGGAAAGACTGAAAGCAAAAGAAGAAAGAGGTAGCAGAGGATGAGATGGTTGGATGGTATCACTGACTCAATGGACATGAATCTGAGCAAACTTTGGGAGATAGTGAAGGACATGGGAGCTGGGCATGCTGCAGTCTATGGGGTCACAAAGAGTAGGACACGACTGAGCAACTCAACAACACTATACATAAATAAATACATATGTACATATAGAAATACATGTTTACATATATATACATATTTACATATTATATGTACAATAAATTCTACAAGATACATGTCAATCTCCAGATCATAAGAGTATGAACTCTTATGGAACTAATAACTAATTAGTTCCTCTCTAAGGAACTAATAACTCTAACCAGGGTGGCCTAGGAAATAATTTTAATTAAAACTATGTTTTTCTTCCATGACTTGGGGACCCTCTTCTGTACCCTATATTATCTTGTTCTGTGCTGTTTTACATGGCCATTTTTTTTGGAGTCCTTACCAAATTTTTCATTGTTTATCTATGTTTTACTGACTCAAGTACAGCCTTTAAGCAGCAAGTCTATTGGCCAATTTCCATGGAAGCCTTCCTGTGCTAGTTTCCTGCCTAAGTGCTAATCTTTGAGAAAGGCTGTTTTGGATAGTGGGTCCCTATCTAGCCTGAGTCCTTTATGTGAGTGGTTTGTTGTCTTGTGTGTGTGTGTATGTGTGTGTGTGAGGGGCGGGGGGGGTGGTGCAGTTCTCTCTAGCCTAACCAGTATTGTGTCAGTGTCTTGGCCATAAGAGAAGCATCTTAAGCATATTTTGATGGGAAGGATTACTTCCTGCTTGGAAACTAGACCAAAATAAATTTTCCATTATGCAGCATGGCATAATACTTCCTACTTAAAACCATTGAACACCACCCCAGAAGCCATAATGTAAGGGATTTGGTATTAAAGCCCATCTTGCCCAGTATCAAATGGGATCACCAGAGAACTATATTTCACCTATCAACCTAATTGAAATAAGAAGGTCTTAACATTCCTGAGACTCAGGTCACTTCAGTTCAGTTGCTCAATCATGTCCGACTCTTTGCGACCCCATGAATCATAGCACGCCAGGCCTCC
Source organism: Neotragus moschatus (assembly GCA_006410615.1). Lineage (NCBI taxonomy): Eukaryota > Metazoa > Chordata > Mammalia > Artiodactyla > Bovidae > Neotragus > Neotragus moschatus. The sequence continues at coordinate 618,722 of SJYA01002872.1, forward strand.
CTGTCCATCACCAACTCCCGGAGTTCACTCAAACCCACATCCATTGAGTCGGTGATGCCATGCAGCCATCTCATTCTCTGTCATTCCCTTTTCCTCCTGCCACCAATCCCTCCCAGCATCAGAGTCTTTTCCAATGAGTCAACTCTTCACATGAGGTGGACAAAGTACTGAAGTTTCAGCTTTAGCATCATTCCTGACCCTGCTGTTACTGCTGCTAAGTCACTTCAGTCATGTCCGACTCTGTGCGACCCCATAGACGGTAGCCCACCAGGCTCCTCTGTCCCTGGGATTCTCCAGGCAAGAACACTGGAGTGGGTTGTCATTTCTTTCTCCAATGCATGAAAGTGAAAAGTGAAAGTGAAGTCGCTCAGTCGTGTCTGACTCTTCCTGACCCCGTGGACTGCAGCCTACCAGGTTCCACCACCCATGAGATTTCCCAGGCAAGAGTACTAGAGTGGGGTGCCATTGCTTTCTCCATTCCTGACACTAAGCGTCACCAAGTCTCCTGGATTTCTTGGGCAGCCCTGGCAGAGGAGGGAGTAGGGAGGTATATTTCCCTTTACAATTCAACTTATTTTCTTCATTTGACAAGCTACCACATACATACTTCACCAGTGAAGAACGATCAGCACATTCACTGCACTGAACACCTAACTGTAACGTGTTCATACAGAAATCAATGAGATACTTCATCTTCCGGTTTCCCATTTTTAATATTGGTCTTACACCATCCAATTTAGATTCTCTGGCTCAAGGCTCGGTTTGTTGGTTTTGGCACTGAGATTCTACATGAGTAAAGGCAGGTTTTGACTTTTATATATGAAATGAATCCAAAATACAGGAAAAGGATTTTATCCTCTTTGCTCATTTAGAAAACATTATTGACTGCCTTCTATGTACCAAGTATGTTAAGAACTTTAGTACTGATAGAAAAGGGCCAGTCCTTATCTTCAAATTTCTTGCTGCTTTTTGGTTTGGTTTGGTTTTCACAGGTAGCTAGAGAAAGAGACAATATACAAAGCAACATGGGGAGAAATATGTAGGAGGATAAGAACCAAACACCTGACCTCACTCAGGTTAAGGGCAAGTTTATAAAGGAGGCAATGACTAGGCTGGTACATCTAAAGAGACATTAGCAGATGAAAAAACCTCATGATATCCCATTCCCCTAAGCTAAGTAAATTTGTGTTAATTTACTAATATGTTATAAACTGATAATTTGCTACATTTATATATTGCATAATATATACATATATATTATGTACGCTATGTAGTAAAATAAATATATATATTGTGTGCATGTGTATCTGTGTAGTTTGACAGCGTTTCAGGCACTTTACTTGGCAATGGAGAAATCAGAAAGAATATGATAAGACCTCTGATCTTAAAAAATTGATTGTCTGGTAATTGCTGATTTTCTAACATTTGAGTCTCCACGGAAAATATTTCAATTTCAAGACAAGTTTCACTTACTACTTTTTCAGGGAATGACTTTATGTTAACTTTCCCAGTCTCCTAAGTAAGAATTTCCAAGACATCTGGAGTTGCTCAGGCCAAGATACTCGTCTATCTAGTTTGATGACTCCAGCCCTGAATGAATACAGTAGGATGTCCCACTATAAAGAGGAAAGCGCAGGCTGATACACCAGTGGAAAAAAATCTGAATCATAGACAATGCTGTGGAATGCTGTTTGATGAAATGGTGCCAGCTGAGGTACCAAGCAGTTTCCATTTGCTAAATAAAGAGTAAACATCCTCAAAGAGTTAGCTATGAGCATTTGGAAAGATAAGGCTTCAGTTATTTCAGGTCTTTCATCATCCAACAAGCCTCAGGGAAATCTCTTTGGCTGAAAGTAGGGACGTTCTCCACCCAACACGTACACAGACTCTTACTTCCTCCTCTGGTCCCTCATCTCATGAATTCCTAGATTATGTCATGAACCAGCTGCTTGAGTGTCGATTTCTAATGTAAACCATATAAAAGAAAATTATAAAGAACAAAACCAAAACAGTCACAAAACTACTAAAATTCAAATCCAAAACTAATTCTAAAACCTATTTTTTTCAGTCTGTCTTGATGTGTCAATAAGTACCTGAACTTGGCTTTAGTAGTGGAAGGATTTTACAGTGAGAAATAATTTACAACGTTAAGGATTCGATGTGCTTCATTTCTGAATATGATATCTACTAATATATCTTTTGAAGAAAAAGCTCTACTGAATCATCTTATCTTTTTCAAACAGGCACAATTTTATGCTTTGTCTTTAATTTCAAATTCTTTCTTTTATTCCTTCTTAGTCTCAAAATGACTCAGGTTTCCAGATGGAGCTGGAGTTGAAATCAAATTTTAAATTAGGATAAAAATAGAACTTGCTATTTCCATACTATTTCTAGCCAAGAATTTCCTTAAGCAATTTTTCTTAGCAAAAAGAGAAAAAGAAGCCCTTTATACTTCAATACACACACACACATACACATATATAGCATACATTTATTTATAATTTTATCCTTTGTATTAACTGAAGGATGAAAGTAATAATAGAGTCAGATAGAGTATTAATTAAAAGAGAAATTTAGAGCCAAATCAAGTTGTGGGAACCCAAGGATGGGATAATTGAGTTTCGATGTAGAAAATAGAAGTCCCAGAAGGCTCAAAGAGAAGATAGATAGGACAGTAATTGTGGTAAAGATAACAGATGATTTCAACAATTATTAGAATCATTCATGAATATGCTGAAAACACAAAGACTGGTGTGCATATTCTCCTGGTAGTAACAATGTGGACAGCAAGCACACCATCAGGAACAGCTGCCTTTGATTGAGCACCTTCTCTCTTTTAAGTAGGAGTTGATCAGTTCAGTTCAGTTCAGTCCTTCGGTCGTTTCTGACTCTTTGAGACCCCATGAATCACAGCACACCAGGCCTCCCTGTCCATCACCAACTCCCAGAGTCTACCCAAACTCATGCCCATTGAGTCGGTGATGCCATCCAGCCATCTCATCCTCTGTCATCCTCTTCTTCTCCTGCCCTCAATCTTTCCCAGCATCAGGGTCTTTTCAAATGAATCAGCTCTTCACATGAGGTGGCCAAAGTACTGGAGTTTCAGCTTCAACATCAGTCCTTCCAATGAACACCCAGGACTGATCTCCTCTAGGATGGACTGGATGGATCTTCTTGCAGTCCAAGGGACTATCAAGAGTCTTCTTCAACACCACAGTTCAAAGCATCAGTTCTTCAGCACTCAGCTTTCTTCACCATTCAACTCTCACATCCATACATGACCACAGGAAAAATTATAGCCTTGACTAAACGGACCTTAGTCGGCAAAGTAATATCTCTGCTTTTGAATGTGCTATCTAGGTTGTCCATAACTTTTCTTCCAAGGAGTAAGCGTCTTTTGATTTCATGGCTGTAGTCACCATCTGCAGTGATTTTTGAGCCCAGAAAAATAAAGTCTGACACTGTTTCCACTGTTTCCCCATCTATTTCCCATGAAGTGATGGGACTGGATGCCATGATCTTCCTTTTCTGAATGTTGAGCTTTAAGCCAACTTTTTCACTCTCCTCTTTCACTTTCATCAAGAGGCTCTTTAGTTCCTCTTTACTTTCTGCCATAAGGGTGGTGTCATCTGCATATCTGAGGTTATTGATATTTCTCCCAGCAATCTTGATTCCAGCTTGTGTTTCTTCCAGTCCAGCATTTCTCATGATGTACTCTGCATATAAGTTAAATAAGCAGGGTGACAATATACAGCCTTAACGTAATCCTTTTCCTATTTGGAACCAGTCTGTTATTCCATGTCCAGTTCTAACTGTTGCTTTCTGACCTGCATACAGGTTTCTCAGGAGACAGGTCAGATGGTCTGNTTTCTCATGATGTACTCTGCATATAAGTTAAATAAGCAGGGTGACAATATACAGCCGTGACGTACTCCTATTTGTGGAACCATAAGTTTGGATATATCCTATGCCCCTCAGACAGAGTAGATAATCAGGCTTCTATCTTCTTGGTTAGAAATAAATAGCAATCTGAGATTGTTAGTTCTTCCTCAATTGTAAGGTGAGGAACTAGGAAATATGGTAGAGCTGCTGAAATAGTTGTGTGTCTGTGTGTGTGCATGCGTGCATGTCGGTGGCATGCTGTCATGTAACAAAAGGTACCAAAACCCTTCCTTTTAAGTTCATACACCTGCCAGAAGTTGTGGCCAGCTTCCTCTGCATAAGACTTTATAAGCAGTGTGAGAGCCAGCTCTGCAAACGCTCGTTTTCGACCTACTTGATATAAGTGATGTGTCCATTTTTAGAATAATTCTGCCATGGAACGTGATGAATTGTTTCCCACATAAGAAATAAGAGGAAGGTTTTCCCTTCTTTAAAGCCAGTGGAGTTGGATTCCAAGAGAATCATTTTTAAAGCCTGGAGCCCTTCCAAGGTGAGGGTATTGGTCTTTCATACACTAGTTCAGTGTCTATGCAACTAGAAAAAGAGTAAAAAACATAAGTTCTCCAAAGATAAAAAATAATACAGATTCCAAATATGTACACATACATTACTGCTTCAAGGTTGAGGAAACAAAGATGGTCATAATGAGAAATGCCAACAATAATATGCATCAGCAGAGTATAGGTTAATACTAGTAACTGGAGAATAGGCCTAAAGAAGGACTAAGTGATGAAGTGAAGTCGCTCAGTCATGTCCAACTCTTTGCGACCCTGTGGACTGTAGCCCACCAGGCTCCTCCTTCCATGGGATTCTCCAGGCAAGAATACTGGAGTGAGTTGCCATTTCCTTCTCCAGGGTATCTTCCTGACCCAGGGATTGAACCCAGGTCTCCCGCATTGTAGGCAGATGCTTTAATCTCTGAGCCACCAGGGAAGCCCAAGAAGGACTAAACCTGCTTTAAAAATCCATGCCGAAGTGAACTGCTCTGGAATGAGCTACCCATTTGAAGTTTGCCAAGGCATATCCTTGAATCCCACAGCTCAAGAATGAAGCTAATTAAAACACCCAAACCAAATGGGGATTGATGTTGGGAATGAAATCAGACTGTAACCAATTTCAGTTATATATGGATATTTCCGTATTTTCCCTCGTAATCCTCACAAAACTCCTCCTTACCATTCCAAGGAGATAGAAGATACAAGGAAAGAAGCAGATATAAGGAGACCTTTATATAAGAGCTGAGACTAAAAGTTAAAAAAAGAAAAAAAGCTAGCCTAGGATTTAAGCAGTGTGGTGAAAGTATTTCAGAAACTCAAAACTCATTATAAAGTTAAGGAATTGTACTGAGAATTCAGTTAATGAGTTACTATTGGAAGGGAATCCTTGTATGGGATAGATGCCACATTTTAATTAGAAATAAATAAAACTTTATTCTCAAATGATTTGAAATTACTCAGCCCAATTAACTTGAATGTGTAGATGAGTGGTGAGGTACAAAATTAAACCAAATGAGACACTTTGTCCATGATATCATACAAACTGAGGACAGAGTACTTTACTCTGTATATTAGTAGAGATAAAGTTATAGGGACTTTTTCTTTTAAGGAGTAACTGCTGAATATTTTTATTATCATTTTAAGATAATAAAAATGAAACATTCTCAGCAGATTCCTAGTCAGAGGTATTATTGATGAAATTTCTACAGCCTCTACCACATGGGCCCAGATAAGTCTTTCCACTTATGGCATGATCTTCCCCTAAGGGTTCTAGTATTCGTGCAGATGAGCAGAACTTGTCATTTCTGCCATACCTTTCTCTTCTGTGGTGAGATATTGATGTATTTCTAGTGTCCATAGTTCACCACTATCTGGTCCTACTTTTTGCTGTCTTATATGTTATACCAGAGATAGACTTTTAAACCATAACCAACTTTATCAATGCAAGTCAAAAACAGATGTCAAATCAACAGTCTGTCTCTCCAGTTAGTATTCTAAACCTGTCAAACAATGAAATTGCATATCAAATGGTAGAGATTCTATCCCACCCTGTCTGTGACTCACTTTTAATTTTAATTAATGTATGTGCTGAGAAAATTTACTTTCATCTGTAAGTAAATGGTATTTGGAGCTTCATTATTAATTGGTGTTTATAATAATTCTTTGAATTTCTCCCTACTTGTATTTTAAAAATCACCTAGAGATCTCTCAATAGAATTATTTTCAATGATTCATCAGTTGAGAATTCAAACAGCACCTTGCTAAGTTTGGTTGAAAGCAAATGATTAGAAGGCATTTGACTACTAAAATATTTTTCTTTCTGGAAATGCTAACATATATTTTTAATTGAAGTGTAGTTGATTTATAATATTAGTTTCAGGTGTATAATACAGTGTCAATATTTTTTATAGATTATACTCCACTTGCATACATATACTTTTAAGATACTACATATAAGTGAAACAGAGAGTATTTGTCTTTCTCTGCCTGACTTATTTTACTAAACGTACCACTCTCTAGGTCTATCTATGTTGTTAAAATGGACAGTTTTGATTCTGTTTTATGGCTGAGTAGTATTGTAGTAGTGTGCATCATATCTTCTTTATTTATCTGTGGATGGACACTTAACTTGCTTCCACATCTTCCTGCTATTGTAACTAAAGCTGTCGTGAATGTTGGAGTACATGTATCTATCTGAATTAGTGTTTTTTATTTCATAGGATATATAATCAGGATTGGAATTACTGTATCATAGTTTTTTGTGGAGCCTCCATATTGTTTTCCATAGTGGCTGCACCAATTTACATGCCTTCCAGAAGTGTGCAAGGGTTTCTTTTTCTTGCATCCTGGCAAACATTTATTATTTGTGTTTTTTATGATAATAGCCACTCTGACAGATGTGAGGTGTATTTCATTGTGGTTTTGATTTGCATTTCTCTGATTAACAATGTTGAGCATCTTTTCATGTGCCTGTTCGCCATCTGTGTTGCTCCTTTTAAAAAATGTCTATTCAGTTCTTATGACTGTTTATCAATTGGAATTTTTTATATTGAGTTGTATGAACCATTTATATATTTTGGATATTAATTAGTATTATCATTTCCAAGTATTTTTTTCCATTTAGTAGGTTAGTAGGTTGTCCTTTCATTTTATCAGTTCTTTCCTTTGTTGTTGAAAAGCTTTTAAGTTCAATTAGGTGCTATTTGTTTACTTTTGCTTTTATTTTCTTTACCTTAGAAGATGTATCCAAAAATATTTAATACCTTTTATGTCAAAGAATATTCTATGTTCTCGTGTAGGAATTTTATGGTTTCTAGTCTTACACATAGATTTTTAATCCATTTTGAGTTGATTTTGTGTGTAGGATCAGGTAATGTTCCACTCTCCTGTAGCTATATAATTTTCCCAGCACCACTTTTAAAAAGACTTTATTTCCTCCATTTATATTTCTGTCTCCTTTGTTGTAGATTAGTTGATTATAAGTGCCTGGGTTTGTTCCCGGGCTCCATTCTGTTCAGACCTGACAAAGCATATGAATGGGTAGGGTGGGCAGCCACTATTGGCTCTTACAAAGGCAGCACATGGGTCTCTGACTGCGGCCATATCAAACTGACCCCCTGACTCACAATGAGCACTAGCATTAGCCCTTCTTGTTCCAGTACTTCTCTCCTCTAAAGTGATGGTGTCAGTGCTTTGAAAGAAAAACACATGGAGCCAGCTTAAACCCAACTCCTAGGCCTTCTTTTCCAGCAGCTTGGGACCCAATCCCATCCTCAGTAGGGTGGTGACAGCCATTAAGCAGAAGGTAAGCCTCGGCATCACTGACTCGATGGACATGAGTTTGAGTGAACACTGGGAGTTGGTGATGGACAAGGAGGCCTGGCATTCTGTGATTCATGGGGTTGCACAGAGTCAGACATGACTGAATGATTGAACTGAACTGAAGCCTTGGCTCACACCTGGCTCTGATCCTAGCCCCTCCATCTCCACCCTCTGACCACCACCCAGATGATAGCTTCTAGCATACTCTGAGAAAGGTGTGATGTATATTCACATCAAATCCAGCTATTACACCAAAGCCACTGGGGGCCTGCAGATTATATAGGAAAGCTCCTAGGTAAGGACACACCTTCAAGACACGATAGGTAACTGTTTCACCTAGTTTCATAGAGACAGAGGAAATTAACCAAAATGAGATGGTAGAGGAATTCATCTCAACTGAGAGGATAAGAGAAAAACCCCTGAACAGATGATGAAATGGAAATAAACAATTTATAGGATAAAGATTTCAAAAGATTAGTAATAAGAATACTAACTGAATTAGAGAAAAGAATACATGGACACAGTGAGAATATTAACAAAAAACTAGAAAATATAAAAAGGACCATTCACAACTGAAGAATGTAATTATGGAATTGAAAAACACACTTGAAGAAATTGATAGTACAGTAGGTGATACAGAAGAACATATAAGTGATTTGGAAGACAGAATAATGGAAATCACCATCTGAGAATGGCAAAAAGGAAAACAAATTTTAAAAAATTGAGAATAGTTTAAGGGTCTATGAGACAGCATCTGGCATATCAATATTTTTGCTTTATTTTAGGGGTCCTAGAGGAAAAAAAGGAGTAGTGTATCAAAAATATATTTGATGAAACTATGGCTGAAAAATTCCCAAACCTGAAGAAGAAACAGATGTTCTTGTAAAGGAAGTATCATATATTTTACCAAATTTGACTAAGTAAATGATGTCAATTTTATCTTTCTCTACTAGTACCTAAAATTGAGTATTTAGTTAATCCTTTAGTATAGTGCCCCAAATCATAACATTTAGGAATTAATTTTAAAAGGAATATATAATCCCATAAAATGAAAATTATAGCAATTTCTGGAAGTTATGAAAAAAGGCCTAAGTCGAAAGTTACCTGCTCATGGATTAGAGGACAAGATACTAACTTTCCTCAGACTGGCTGATAGATTCAATGCATTTATAATAAATATACTCTGGTATTTTCTAAAAAAAAAAAAAAATGCACGAATTGGTTATAAAATGTATATCAAAATGAAAGCAAACTGATATAATTCATCTAAATTTTTTTATAAAGAACAAAATGGAAAGGCTTACACTAACTAATGTTAAGACTTAAAAACTACATTGATAAAGGAAACGTGAATTTGGTAAAATGTAGGATGAATAGAGAAGGATAGAGTCCAAAGTAAACACCCATCCTTAAATGGTAAACTACTTTTTAATGATTAAGCAATTCACTAGGGAAAATGTATTTTTAAGAAATTTTGTTTATACAACTGTATTCACACCACATACAAATTTACCTTGAAATAGATCATAGACATAAGTGTAAAACAAAGATTATAAAACTCTTAGGGGGAAAAAAATGTATGAGAGAAAAAAAATGTTTCAGCTTGGTATTAGCCATATTTTCTTAGTCATAATAGAAAATTTAAAGAGAGAGAGAGAGAGCCCAAACAAGATGGTGTAGGAGTAGGTGTATGTGGAGTACATCTCTCTCCATGGATACATCAGGAGTACACCTTCAGGCACAGAAGTGCATGCCGAACACCAGCTGAGAACAGACAAGAATACCTGACCAGCAGAAAAGAATATATAGAACCACGCAAAACTCCGTAAGACAAAGGANGAGAGCCCAAACAAGATGGTGTAGGAGTAGGTGTATGTGGAGTACATCTCTCTCCATGGATACATCAGGAGTACACCTTCAGGCACAGAAGTGCATGCCGAACACCAGCTGAGAACAGACAAGAATACCTGACCAGCAGAAAAGAATATATAGAACCACGCAAAACTCCGTAAGACAAAGGAACTAGAGGGGAAATAGGAGTGTTAGTAGGACTGGACCTGCCCTCTGTGAGTGGAGGAACTGAAGCAGGGGTACGATCCCCACATCAGGGCAATTGTCTGAGTCAGAGGAGAAATATTTAAGGCTGAGAGTGAAATGGAATGCGAATCAAACAGTCCTTTGCCACAGCTATACATGCCCCAGACAGGGACACAGGTCCCAGAGAAGGCACAGCAGCTGGGAGCTGGAGTTTAGGGATAGTGGAGCAATCCCAGGGCAAGGGCTGCTGTTGACTAGGGCAAGACGGATTGAGGGAATGTGAGGAAGGAGATTGTGGTGGGAAAACGCCTGTGGAGGAAAGCTAGGCAGCCATGAGGGCAAGGTGATAATGTTGAATCACGTGTAGGGAGTGGAGCCATCACCATACTGTCTGTCTCCCCCCACACCAGCATCAGCAGCAACAATAGAGAGGCTGGCCCATCAAATGCCTGACACACTGAGCTACAGAGTAGGACCCCACCCAAGGTGCTCCTTTAAGTAAGTGACTGATGCATCAGTCTACAGAGTAGGACCCCAACCAGGGAAGCCCCTCTATATGCCTGACACACTAAACAACAGAGAAGGACCCCAGACAAGGGAACCCTCTAAGTAACTGAATGGGTGGATCTGCAGAGAAAGACTGGCCAAAGAGGCCTTCTGATTACCAGCTACTAGAGGCTTGAAAAAAAGACTCTGATAGGGCCATAAATCCTGTGGTGGAGGCAGTCCCTGTCCCTGCACACTTGGCACCACCAGGGTCCCCACAAGCCAAGCAGCTGTGACACCTTCATGTTTAACCCTCATTGGGGTAGGGTTGCCACAGGCAAGAAAAGTCTTGTACCTATGCATGCAGGGTCATTTAGGTTATGTCCAGCTTTTGTGACTCTGTGAACTGTGGCCTGCCAGGCTTTTCTGTCATGGGGGTTCTCCAAGCAAGAATACTGGAGCGTATTGCCCAAAACTAGTTGCCATACCCTTCTAGAGAATTGTATTTCCTGCTCCCCTAGCCACCAACTCCCCTGAGTACCTGGTGCTGTCAGAATCCCTGCAACCCAAACAGCTGCACCACCTCCACACTTGGCCTTCACTTGGGCAGACCCAAGTCCTCCAGGGCAGACCCAAGTCCTCCAGGAAAGCCTTAGGAGCAAACACCAGTGGACAACCCATATGCAAAGGTGGAAATAAAACCACCATTGAAAGCCAGGGACAGTGTGGCTATGGAAGAAGAACCATAACCTTCCCATTAGCTGTACGAGCTGCAGGTTAAATCCACATGATCAGTTTGGCAGACTCTGTGCCTATGGAATATATGAAAGGATATTGAGAGCTCCCACAAAAGAAAACACACTAGTTCTGATAGCTGTGGACATTGGAGGCAAGAATGCAAGGAGTAGGACCAGATTAGAATCTGAACTGCCCCCAGAGCAGATCCAGAGACCAGCACAGTGTTGGAGGGCATCCTAGGGAGGTGAGGTGGACTGTGACTCCCAGCAGTGACTCAAGAAAAACGTTTATTATTCTTATGTCTAGACTTGTTCTGTAGATTCTTTTGCATTTTTTTTTCTTTTTCTTTTTTCCCCATTTCCCCTCTCTCTCTTGTAGTTGTCGATTTTATCAGCACTATGAAGTCTAATTAAGCTTTTGAGCTTTTTTTTCTGGTCAGTCACATTTTACATTCTTGTTGTAAACCTTTGCCTCTAAGTTGAGCTTTTGCAGTTCTGTGAAGTTTTTTTTTTTTCTCTATCTTCTTCCTTTTTTATTCTTTTTTCTATTTTTAATTTTAATTATTTAAACTTATTTTTTCTACATTTATTCCTTTGTTTGCTTTTCCTACTGTTCTTTTC
>SJYA01002872.1:635504-692416 GCA_006410615.1 Neotragus moschatus
AGTCTTGAGAAAGAAGAATGGAGCTGGAGGAATCAACCTTCCTACTTCAGATTATACTACAAAGTTACAGTCATCAAGACAGCATTGTACTGGCACAAAAACAGAAATATAGACCAATGGAAAAAGATAGAAAGCCCAGAAATAAACCCATGCACCTATGTGTACCTTATTTTTGACAAAGGAGGCAAGAATATACAGTTAGGCAATGACAGCCTCTTCAATAAATGGTGCTGGGAAAACTGGACAGTTACATGTAAAATAATGAAAGCAGAACACTTTGTAAGGCCATACACAAAGATAAACTCAAAATGGATTAAAGACCTAAATGTAAGACCGGAAACTATAAAACTCTTAGAGGAAAACATAGGCAGAACACTCAATGACAAATCAAAGCAAGATTCTCTATGACCCACCTTCTAGTGTAATGGAAATAAAAACAAAAGTAAACAAATGGGACCTAATTAAACTTAAAAGCTTTTGCACAGCAAAGGAAACTATAAGCAAGATGAAAAGACAATCCTCAGAATGGGAGAAAATAATAGCAATGAAACAACTGGCAAAGGACTGATTTCCAAAATATATAAGCAGCTCATGCAATTCAATATCAGAAAAACAAACAATCAAATCAAAAAGTGGGGAAAAAAAAACCTAAACAGACATTTCTCCAAAGAAGACATACAGATGGCTAATAAACACATGAAAAGATGCCCAATATTGTTCATTATTAGAGAAATGCAAATCAAAACTACAATGAGATATCAACTCACACCAGTCAGAATAGCCATCATCAAAATATCTACAAACAATAAATGTTGAAGAGAGTGTGGAAAAAAGGGAATGCTCTTGCACTGTTGGTAGGAATGTAAATTGACACAACCGCTATAGAAGATGGTATGTAGATTCCTTAAAATCTAGGAATAAAACCACCATATGACCCAGCATCCCCACTCCTAGGCATGTACCTTGAGGAAACTAAAATTGAAAAAGACACATGTACCCCAATGTTCATTGCAGCACTATTTACAATAGCTAAAACATGGAAACAACCTAGATGTCCATCAAAAGATAAATGGATAAAGAAGCTGTGGTACATATACACAATAGAATATCACTCAGGCATAAAAAGGAATGCATTTGAATCAGTTTTAATGACGTAGATGAACCTAGAACCTACTACACAGAGTGAAGTAACTCAGAAAGAGAAAGATAAATATTGCATTCTAAATCATATATATGGAATCTAGAAAAAAAGCATTTATTTACAGGGCAGCAGTGGAGAAACAGACATAGAGATTAGACTTATGGACATGGGGAGAGGGGAAGAAAGAGTGAGATATATAGAAAAAGTAACATGGGAACTTACATTTCCATATGTAAAATAGATAGCCAACAGGAATTTGCTGTATGGCTCAGGAAACTCAAACACAGCTATGTATCAGCCTAGAGGGGTGGGATAGGGAGGAGATAGGAGGGAGGTTCACAAGGGAGGGGATATAAGCATCTGGATGCAGAGTNTTCACAGTTCATGTATTGGTGAAGCCTGGCTTGGAGAATTTTGAGCATTACTTTACTAGCATGTGAGATTTTTCATACCCTTACCTATGGGGCTTCCCTGGTGTCACAGATGGTAAAGAATCTGCCCTCAGTGATGGAGACCCAGGTTCTATCCCTGGGTTGGGAAGATCTTATATAAATGTAGTGTACTCTTCTTGGGGAAAGGAAATAAGCACACTGAAGTTCTTTCCAGGTCTGTTAGGTATGTGTTTCATATCATAAACACATGCAGTGTCATACAGAAGCTGTCGTGTTTTCTAATATTGCAGACAAGGAAACAGACTTTAAAATGGAAGTTTCAAAGATTTTGTAGTTAGTATCTCATGGAAACAAAACAACAAATCTTCAAAACTCCCTTGACAGTGTTTCTTCACTAGATCTGGGTCATCAGTTGTTACATTATTAGATAGATCAGTGATGCCCTTAAGTAAAAATCAAATCATACTTTATAGTATATAAGATCAGAGAAGGACATATTTTTATTGTGACTAAAAATACAGCTTCCTACAACTTTTCAGAGGAAGGTATCGTAGAATGCATAACAATGCAAGGCATAGTGGTAATACATTAAAGATAAACCGATAAGAAAAATGCTAGTGAAGTTTATCTACCTCTCTGTGTTCCCATAAGTATGTTACAGGTAGTGCAATTAACCAACAACAACAACATCCCCTCAACATACCCAACANCTTTTCAGAGGAAGGTATCGTAGAATGCATAACAATGCAAGGCATAGTGGTAATACATTAAAGATAAACCGATAAGAAAAATGCTAGTGAAGTTTATCTACCTCTCTGTGTTCCCATAAGTATGTTACAGGTAGTGCAATTAACCAACAACAACAACATCCCCTCAACATACCCAACAAATTGCGTGCTTTTGGTGACTATTGTTGTTCAGTTGCTAAGTTTTGTTCAACTCCTTGTGATCTCAGGGACTGCAGCATGCCAGGCCTTCCTGTCCTTTACCATCTCCTTGAGTTTGTTAAAACTCAAGTCCATTGAGTCAGTAATACCATCCAACCTTCTCATCCTTTGTCACCTTCTTCTCCTTTTTCTTCAATCTTTCCCAGCATCGGGGCCTTTTCCAATGGGTCAACTCCTCGGATCAAGTGACCAAAGTATTAAAGCTTTAGCATCAGTCCTTCCAATGGATATTCAGGGTTGATTTCCTTTAGGATTGACTAGTTTGATCTCCTTGCTGTCCAAGTGACTCTATGTTTGTATAAATGAATGAAGAAGTGGAACCATTCTATTCTACACCAAATTTTATTTTTCAGGTGATGGTCTATAGACAGAACAATTGTATTAGTTTCCCAGGGTTGTTGTAACAAATTACCACAAATTGAGTGCTTACAACAGCAGGAATTTATTATCATATCATCCTAGAGGCTGAAATTCTGACAACATATCTCTGAGCTAAGCTCAAGGTGTCAGCAGGGCTGAATTCCTCCTGGAGGCTGAAGGGGAAAATTCATTTCCTTATACTTTTCAACTCCTAGGGCCTCCTGGGTTTGTTGCCTCTTAGCTCCTTGCTCTGTCTTCAAGCCAAGAGCACAGCAATTTCAAATGTCAGTCTCTTTGAGTGTGACCTCTGATTTCATAATCATAGTTCTTCTTAAGATCGTTAACTCAGTCACACCTGCAAAGTCCCCTTTTCCATGTCAAGTAGCATTTTAAAGGTACTCACCATGGACATCTTATGGAGGGGGCTTTGTTTAACTTCCCTGGTGGCTCAAACAGTAAAGAATCTGTCTGCAATGTGAGAGACTGAGGTTTTATCTTTAGGTGTGGAAGATCCCCTGGAGAAGAGAATGGCAACCCACTCCAGTGTTCTTCCTGGAGAATACAATGGACAGAGGAGCCTGGTGCTTACAGTCTACGGGGCCTCAGAGAGTCAGATAGAACTGAGTGACCAACACCTGTTTAGCTACCACAGTCTCCCAGTGGTACTCATGTCTTCTTTTGAAAAACTAGACCAGCATGTACTGTTTTGATCAGTTTATTGCCTGGTATTGAGATGTCAACTCATTTATTCACTATTAGACTTGCAAGAATTTCTTTCTCCAAGTAACTGTTTTTCCCATATATACACAATAAATAAACTTCCTCTCATACCTCAGATCAGGGGCTTCCCAGATGGGTCAGTGGTTAGGAACTCTACCTGCCAAGCAGGAGACCCGGGTTTGACTCCAGAGTCAGGAAGTTCCCCTGGAGGAGGAAATGGCAACCTATTCCAGTGTTCTTGCCTGGGAAATCCCATGGACAGTTGAGCCTGGTAGGCTACAGTCCATGGGGTTGCAAAGAGTCAGACCCGACTTCAGAAAACATCAGATTAGCAATGTAGGAATTATCAGATGATGGTTATTTGGAATCATTTGAAACTACTTTTCAGCACTATTTGGTCTCAAATGGAAGTGCATTTTTAAAAATTCATTTTTCTCTAGCAAGTCCAGAGAAAGGAGTATTCTATCTCTTGTTAATTAAGATGCAAATTTTATCAGCAGTTCATGAGCAGGATCTTTTTCTATATATATCAGAATGAAAAGAGGTTATGTCCTCTCCTTAGATAAATAGATTAGATTACCTCTGGCAAATGTCTCTGTTGAAATTGAAGTATTAATTAAAGCATATTGATGTCTATGAAGTTACTGCACCAAGAACGACAGCCCAACATGTAGAACAGGCCTTTTGTAATAATAGTTATATAGTTTCTCAGTGGAATATAGAACAATTTAATCAATGGATGTGTATTTTGAGCTTGGCTTATATTTGGAGTATGTAAACCATAACATCTTATGGACAAACCTGAACAAACACTTTGGCCAAGCCAGTAATTTCGAACAAAACTATATGAATTCCTCTATAAGGCATGGTGTCATACCAATCACAGTCTTATTATATATAATTAGGCCGCAGCAGCTCAACACTAGAGAGATTGTTTGTGCACAGTTTTTGCATGGAAATAGTGCATAAATTTGTGCTTTGTAAATTATCTTACTGAATGACTTGAACAACAGTACTATGAGATACAAAATTTCCCTCCCTTTTAGTTTCAAAGTATTAATCAAGGTTATTTAACTGGAAGAGAAAGGCGTATACACTGTCTTTTTAATTCTATAGCATTTCCAGTGTAATGACCTTGTAATAGAATATTAAATAGCATGAAAATATTCAAAGGTTTTCTTGATCATAAACATTTTTAGGTTATAATTTTAGTATGCAAAATTTCCTTAAATTTCTTTCTTTAATACAGTGGGCAGATGAATGTCACATCTGTTTATAAAATTTTGATAGTGAGGTTCAAAGTACATCCATTCTCAGTTATGATAATTTAAAATAACTCTTTTATCTATCAGACTACTGAATGCACTAAAAGTTTATAAAAGTATTGGACTCACTTCCAATTTAATAAAACTATGCAAGAAAATATGAATTCAGCAGTGTGCATCCTGGGGCAAGTTACTCTTTAATTTACAACGTGTGTTGCTTGAGTATTATAATCAGGAAATTCAAAACATAACAACATGTAAAGATGTTTTTTCAAGTGATCAAGGGCTTAACTGACTAAATCCCCATTTTAAAATGTTACTATTTTATGAGTATTAAAAAGTATTCCAATCCCATAAATCTAATGGAAATCTCATGTATACTTATAAATGCACAAAGACACCAGAGACACTAAACGATTCTGAGTTCTTATTAATTATCAGAATTTGTAATATATCTAAAACCCACTATCCATGTATTTTGAAAATTAAAAGAAAATAAATTCTACTAAACTAGACTGGAAGATATTATCATAAAAAAAGTTGATTTATATTGAGGTCAAGGTCAGTAAATTAACATAGCTATTTACTTGTCCAGTCATCCAATTGCCACAGTCACATTCATTGGAAATATATCTACATTAATCATCAATGAAATTCATATCAATTCTATTATAATCTCTAATGGGGACATTTGAGTCTATTTAACATTAAGGGGTTATTGCGGAAACTCTACATGATGATATCAAGCAGGTAGTTGAAAAACATGTTACAAGACTTTAGAAATAAGGTCAGGATTGTGGATATCATTTTAGAAATAGCATCATAGAGGTGACACTAAATTATAAAATTAAATGAGATTATCAAAGGGGTAGTGTATACAGCAATAATTTTCAACCTATAGGATATAGAATACTCACTAAGAGTGCTAGCTAGAAGCTGAGAATTGAGGTTACAGCTCCGGATTTTCTGATCCAGTAGGTCTGAATCACAACAAGAGAAACTACAGGTGTATAAAACTCTGTTGGTTATTCTAAAACAGATGATTACTGAATTTATAAGAAAATTGCTAGAAAATTATGAATAATGATGACAGATTTCCCAGTGCATTTACATTTAGAAAGACTAGGAAGAGCAGAAGGCATGATTGAAAAAAAAACAATTAATACATTAAGGAAAACCAAAGAGTCTAAGTGACAAAAGCAAATAAGAATGAGTTCTTGGAAGGAATAGTCAAAGTTTCTTGATACTGTAGAAAGTTACCAAGAATATACTGCAGATCCACATAAGAATTTGTGGTCCAGTGGTTAAGACTCCATGCTTTCACTGCAGAGGGCATGGATTTGATCCCTGGTTGTAGAATTAAGACTCTGCATGTCTTGTTGGTTGGCCAAAAAAAAAAAATAAAAAGAATTTGCAATTATAAAATGATAGTCATGATGCTAAAATTCTGCACACCATGATGAGAAGACTCTTACCAGGAATTACAGAAAGAATATTAAACAATAAAGACATTTGAAGTTTGATAACAAAGTGAAAGTCACTCAGTCCTGTCCCACTGTTTGTGACTCCCATGGATTATACAGTCCATGGAATTCTCCAGGCCAGAATACTGGAGTGGGTAGCCTTTCCCTTCTCCAGGGGATCTTCCCAACCCAGGAACTGAACTGGGGTCTCCTGCATTGCAGGTGGATTCTTAACCAACTAAGCTATGAAAGAAGCCCTTGATAACAAAGGGTAGCAGTGAAATAGGGTAACACCGTTTTGGAAGATGTTATTTTTTCATTGCTTTAATTTTGGAAGGGGGCTTTCCTGATGGTAAAGAGGGTAAAGAATCTACCTGCAATGCGGGAGACACAGGAGACTCATTTTTGATCCCTGGGTTGGGGAGACTCCCTGGAGGATGAAATAGCAACTCACTCCAGTATTCTTGCCTGGAGAATCCCATGGACAGAGGAGCTTGGTGAGCTATAGTCCAAAAGGTTACAAAGAATTGGACACAATTGAGCACACATGCATTCATTTAATGTTAGGAGGAAAGATAGGGATTATTAGCAAAGGATGGACCCAGGAAAGATGAAGAAGTGAAAATATAAGGGAAAGGAGAAATAACAGGCACAGCTTTGAAGAACTTGGAGAACTAAAATGCTCACATAAGTCCATGCCTACAGGCCTGTGTCTACATGTGAGACATCGATGTACCTCTATGTTATTGTTGTTTAGGCCTAAATTGGGTCCAACTCTTTTGTGACCTGTGGACCGTAGGCTTCCAGCCTCCTCTGTCCTTGGGATTTCCCAGGCAAGAATACTGGAGTGGGTTGCCATGCTCTCCTCCAGAGGATCTTCCTTACCTGGGGATTGAACCTGTGTCTCCTGCATCTCCTGCATTGCTGGTGGATTCCTTGCCACTGCTTTGGAAAGTCAAGGGAGGAAAGCAAGCCTGGACCTCAAGGCTCAACAGAGCTGAAGAGACGAGGAAGCAGCTCTGGGGTAATGATTAGAAGTGATGCACTGAAAAACCAGAAGGAGAATTAATTAGAAATAGACTTATTTAATAGAGCATCACATGTTAGGTCTATTAATTCTGGATTAATCTATGAAATTGTTGGACACGACTGAGCGACTGAACTGAACTGATGATGTTATGTTACTTTGTAGTAAAAGAAAAAAAAAGGGGGGGTCATATTTCCCAAATTCTGGTGTTTTAGAAGCAAGAAAAGAGGAAGTGGACATGCTGGTCTGTTCATAGGAACAGCAAAGATAGGTGGGATGACAAGGGTTGAGGTTTTAATTACATCAAATTACTCGTCATGAAATGGTCTGGGTAGGGAGATGGTCTCGATAGACGGAAGGAGGGAAGGCTGCAGACCACATGTCTTGGGGATGCAAAGGAGCACAGGAATGTGTGTCCTGGGTAGGTGCTGCTGCTGCTGCTATGAGTTGCTTCAGTTGTGTCCGACTCTGTGAGACCCCATAGATGGCAGCCCACCAGGCTCTGCCATCCCTGGGATTCTCCAGGCATGAACACTGGAGTGGGTTGCCATTGCCTTCTCCAATGCATGAAAGTGAAAAGTGAAAGCGAAGTTGTTCAGTAGTGTCCAACTCTTAGTGACCCCATGGACTTCAGCCTATTTTCCGGGCAAGAGTACTAGAGTGGGATGCCATTGCCTTCTCCCAGGGTAGGTGGGAAGTAATGAAATCATTACATTTTTCCCCATTTTAAAAAATTTATTTTTTATTTGAAGGATTATTTTACAATAGTGTGATGGTTTTTGCCATACATCAACATGAATTGGCCATAGATACAATTGAATCCCTCCCTCTTAAGCCCACCTCTTTCCCCACTGTGTTCCTTTGGACTGCCACAGAGCAATGGCTTTGGGTTCCCTGCATCATGCATCAAACTCCCACTGGCTATCTATTTACAAATGACAATTTTTACATTTCAGTGTTATTCTCTCAAATCATCTCTCCCTCCCCTCCCCTCACTGTGCCCAAAAGCCTGCTCTTTAAGTCTGTGTCTCCTTTGCTGCCCTGAATGTAGGATTGTCGATGCTATCTTTCTAGATTTCATATATATGGGTTAGTACACGGTATTGTCTTTCTCTTTCTAACTTACTTCACCCTGCATAATAGCTCTAGCTTCATCTCCCTCATTAGAACTGACTCAAGTGTGCTCTTTTTTTTTAATAGCTGAATGATATTCCATTGCGTATATGTACCACAACTTCCTTATCCATTCATCTGCTGATGAATGACATCCAGGTTGCTTCTATGTCCTAGTTATTGTAAATAGTGCTGCAATGAACATTGAGGTACATGTGTCTTTTTCAATTATGATTTCCTTAGAGTATATGCTAAGTAGTGAGATTGTTGGGTTGTGTGGTAGTTTTATTTCTAGTTTTCAAAGGAATCTCCATACCGTTCTCCATAGTGTTTTTACTGATGTCTATTCCCACCAACAGTGTAAATGCACTCTTAAGCATTTATTGTTAGTAGACTTTGATGATGGTGACTCTGACCAGATGGAGATGATACTCATTGTAATTTTGACATGACTGAGCGACTGAACTGAATAATGAGCTACATTGAGCATCTTTCCCTGCATTTATTAGCCATCTGTATGAAATCAGATGTATGTATGTATGTAAAAGTATGTATGAAATGTATGTATGAAAAGTATGTATGAAATCATACTTTTGATACAACTAGTTGTCTGTACTTAGTCTGAAATATGAAATTATATTTATATGACCTTTTAAGGAACATTAAAAAATGTCAGAGGTGGGGATCTCCTAGTTTCAGAGTTTAAAAGTAGCAATCTCATATGGTATGTTTTTTTTTTTTTTTTTTTTTTGACTGTATAGCATGGCTTGTGGGATCTTAGTTCCCTGACCAGGGATTGAACCTGCATCCTTGGCAGTGAAAGTATGGAGTTATAACCACTGGACAGCCAAGGAATTCCCTATGTTTGAGCATTTTATGATGCAACCTTGAAATACTGATGTTTCTTTCCCACATCTGTCAGTTTCTGACTAGATAGATGTATGTTTTGATTTGTAATTCTTTTAATCTACATGTTATGACTTTTTTTTTTCTTTAGCAGTATTCCAGTTTTCCTGTTAGGCACACATTTACATAAGTGACATTGGAAACCTTTTCTCTGTTCCTTTTGTTGTTGCATTCAGATAATTTTGAACAATTTTGCTCTTGTCTATATCAAGCATTAGTTATAGGAGAGTGGACAATAATAAAGCTCATCAACCCATGATTATGATATTATCATGTTGAATATAAATAATGGGCTTATTTTATGAAAGGCTAGCAGGATCCTCTATGACTCACCTCCCAGAATACTGGAAATGAGAGCAAAAATAAACAAATGGAATCTAATTAAAATTAAAAGCTTCTGCACAACAAAGGAAACTATAGCCAAGGTGAAAAGACAGCCTTCAGAATGGGAGAAAATAATNATATCAAGCATTAGTTATAGGAGAGTGGACAATAATAAAGCTCATCAACCCATGATTATGATATTATCATGTTGAATATAAATAATGGGCTTATTTTATGAAAGGCTAGCAGGATCCTCTATGACTCACCTCCCAGAATACTGGAAATGAGAGCAAAAATAAACAAATGGAATCTAATTAAAATTAAAAGCTTCTGCACAACAAAGGAAACTATAGCCAAGGTGAAAAGACAGCCTTCAGAATGGGAGAAAATAATAGCAAATGAGGCAACTGACAAACAACTAATCTCAAAAATATATAAGCAACTTATGCAGCTGAAGTCCAGAAAAATAAATAACCCAATCAAAAAGTGGGCCAAAGAACTAAATAGACAGTTCTCCAAGGAAGACATACGGATGGCTAACAAACACATGAAAAGATGCTCACCATCACTCATTATCAGAGAAATGCAAATCAAAACCACAATCAGGTACCATTTCACACCAGTGAGAATGGCTGCAATCCAAAAGTCTACAAGAAATAAATACTGGAGAGGGTGTGGAGAAAAGGGAACCCTCTTACACTGTTGGTAGGGATGCAAACTAATACAGCCACTATGGAAAACAGTGTGGAGATTCCTTTAAAAACTGGAAATAGAACTGCCTTATGACCCAGCAATCTCACTGCTGGGCATACACACCAAGGAAACCAGAACTGAAAGAGACACGTGTACCCCAATGTTCATCACAGCATTATTTATAATAGCCAGGACATGGAAACAACCTAGATGTCCATCAGCAGATGAATGGATAAGAAAGCTGTGGTGCATATACACAATGGAGTATTATTCAGCCATTAAAAAGAATACATTTGAATCAGTTCTAATGAGGTGGATGAAACTGGAGCAAAGTGAAGTAAGCCAGGAAGAAAAACACCAATACAGTATACTAACACATATGCATGGAATTTAGAAAGATGGTAATGATAACCCTCTATGCGAGACAGCAAGAGAGACACAGATGTATAGAATGGACTATTAGACTCTGTGGGAAAGGGAGAGGGTGGGATGATTTGGGAGAATGGCACTGAAACATGTATACTATCAGGTAAGAAACAATCGCCAGTCTATGTTTGATACAGGATGCTTGGGGCTGGTGCACAGGGATGATCCAGAGAGATGATATGGGGAGGGAGGTGGGACGGGGTTTCAGGATTGGGAACTCATGTAGACCCATGGCTGATTCATGTCAATGTATGACGAAACCAATACAGATTTGTAAAGCAAAATAAAAATAAAATTTTTTTTAAAAAGGTAAATAAAACACAGTTAGTGATATGATTGCAGAGAAAATGTAATTGCAACATTAAATTTTTTGAAAAGCAATGCACATTGGAGTCTAAAATGTCATATCAAAATTATAGCTTTTATCTGGTAATAGATCTATATTAGAAAAAATATTTATTCAGTTTTAACTCAAAATTCTAGATTTTTTGGATTTAGGTGTCACATATTAGCAGCATATATTGATTAACACATACAGAAGAATACCAATCAATTTAATGATAATTGAGATAATTCTAAAAGGCTGTTATAGATACATTAATGTGTGAAAATTAACCCAATTAAATACAAACAAAATGTGAAGAAAAAAAATTAAAGGCTAGTAACACTTAGTAGATTAGACACTGCAAGTCGGTGAAACAACATCCAACTGTGTTTGTATAGATGTACTTTGGTCCTTACATAACTTTTCTGATAGACCCTGATGCAATGTCAACTATAATCATCTACAGAAAATGTTCACTTTCCTGATTAAAACACTGTTCTTGGTCTGTTTAATACATATGATATGGAAACATTATATTAAAAACTGTAGAAAAACTAAAGGGTGGAGTAGTTTGCCCAAATATGCTAATATAACAGATTATGTCAATTTTCCATTTGTCTTTTGCCCAGAGTTAATGGAGTAATGGTCTCTGAATTCTCTTTGTGCATCTTCAGTGGTTTCTCAGTTCTCTTTGTGCATCTTCTAATATCAAGTAATGACTGTGGTCTCATTTGACATTCACATAAAAAATATAAGCTAAAAATAGATATTTTAGAACACCACATTAAAAATATACAGTATGGATGAGAGCTAAGATGGCAGAGGAATAGGACAGGGAGACCACTCCCCCCCCCCACAAATTCATAAAAAGAACATTTGAACACTGAGTAAATTTCACAAAACAACTGAATGCTGGCAGAGGACATCAGGTATCCAGAAAAGCAGCCCATTGTCTTCGAAAGGAGGTAGGAAAAAATATAAAAGATAAAAAGAGAGACAAAAGGGGTAGGAACAGAGATCCCGGGAAAGGAGCTTAAAAAAAAGAGAAGTTTCCAAACACCAGGAAACACTCTCACTGCCGAGTCTGTGGTGAGCCTTGGAACCACAGAAGGTAACATAACCGGGAGGAAAAATAAATAATTAAAACCCACAGATTACGAGCCCAATGGTAACTCCCCCAGTGGAGAGGCAGTGCAGACACATGCATCTGCCACTAGAAGGGACTGGGCAGGGAGGTGAGGGCTGCATTGATTAGAGTAAGGACCAGGCTTGAATGCCCCGAGGGCAATCTGTGGGAACTAACTTGGGATAGTGAACCAGGCTGTGGGATAGCTACCACGTGAAAAGGCCTAACCTAAGACACCACCAGGCCCACTCACGGAACAAAGGACTGAGCAGAGCTAGCCAGCTGCAGACCGGCCCTTCCCCCTCCAGGCAGGCAAGGGCAGCCAGATCCAGAAGGAGGCAACTGCAGCCCCAGAGAAGCATTATCTACCAAACTGCAAGCAGGCTTTGTTGCTAACCAAGACTTCTTGGAATTCTGGATGGTCAACATCCACCTGAGAAGGTGTGCCGGTTGTACACTAGGAAAACCAAGCAGCAGGGATGGGGGAGGCGATAAGTAGCAGGGACCATGCTCACCAAACACCTGGTCACCTGAGCTGCTTGGACCTGGGAAGGGCACAAAACTCAGGCCCAACCCACTCTGTGGCTCTGAGGACTACCCGAGTACCTAAACCTGAATGGCTTAGACCTGGGAATTGCATACAATCCAGGGCCAGCCTCAACAGTTCCTGACAGAATAACCTAGTGCCTAAGGCAGTGTAGACAGGGAAAGCACACATGCTGTGAGTGGGGGCAAACCCAGTTTGGCTGAGACACTGTGAGCACACGCCAGTGTTATTTGTTTGCAGCATCCTTCCCTCCCCACAGCATAACTAAACAAGTGAGCTTTAAAAAGTGTCCACCATTGCCTCCTTGTGCTAGAGCATAAATTAGACATTGAAGAGACCAGCAAACAGAAAAAGCTAAAACAGAGGGAACCTCCTTGGAAGTGACAGGTGCAATAGATTAAAACACTGTAGTTAGTACCAACTACATAGGAAGGGGCCTATGCTGCTGCTGCTGCTGCTAAGTCGCTTCAGTCATGTCCCACTATTAGTGACCCCATGGACTGCAGCCCACCAGGCTCCTCTGTCTGTGAGATTTTCCAGGCAAGAGTACTGGAGTGGGGTGCCATTGCCTTCTCCAAGGAAGGGGCCAATAGATCTTGAGAAATATAAGCTGGATCAAGGAACTATCTGAAAATGTACTGACCCTACACTGCCCACAACAACACCAGAGAAAGTTCTAGATATATTTTTACAATTTTTACTATCATTCTTTAATTTAAAAAAATTTTTTTTTAATTTTAAGTCCTCTATTACTCCTTTAATTTTCATTTTTATAACCTACTATTACTTTTCAAAAAAAAAAGAGACCCTATTTTTAAAGCAAACTTCATATATATATTTTTATAATTTTTGTAACATTTTTTCTTTAATATTGTATTTTTGAAAATTCAACCTCTACTCTAGATTTTTAATCTTTGCTTTTTGGTATTTGTTATCAATTTTGTACCTTTAAGAACCCAATCTTCAGTACACATTTTTACTTGGGAGCGAGATTACTGGCTTGACTGTTCTCTCCCACTTTGGACTCTCTTTTTCTCCACCAGATCGCCTCTATCTATCTCTCCCCTCCTCTTCTCTTCTCTATCCACCTCTGTGAATCTCTTTGTGTTCTGGACTGTGGAGAACACTTGGGGAACTGATTACTGGCTGGATCTGTCTCTCCTTTTCATTCCCCCCTTTATTCTCCTGGCCATCTCTGTCTCCTTCCTCCCTCTTCTCTTCTCTCTGTAACTCCATGAACATCTCTGAGTGGTGCAGACTGTCGAGCACACATAAGGAAGTGATTACTGGCTAGCTTGCTCTCTCTTCTTTTGATCCCACCTCATCTCATTCCAGTCACCTCTAACTACCCCCTCCCTCTTCTCTCCTCCATGTAACTCTGTGAACCTCTCTGGGTGTTCGTCACTGTTGAGAAACTTTTTATCTTTAACCTAGATGTTTTATCAATGGTGCTGTATAGATGGAGAAGTCTTCATGCTACTGTAAAAATAAGACTGGTAACCAGAAGCAGGAGGCTTAAGTCCAAATACTGAGAACACCAGAGAATTCCTGACTCCAGGGAACATTAATTGACAGGAGCTCATCAAATGCCTCCATACCTACACTGAAACCAAGCACCACCCAAGGGCCAACAAGTTCCAGAGCAAGACATTCTCCAGCAACACAGGAACTTAGCCCTGAGCTTCAATATACAAGCTGCCCAAAGTCACTCCAAACCCACTGACATCTCATAACTCATTACTACATTGCACTCCAGAAAGAAGAAATCCAGCTCCACTCACCAGAATACTGACACAAGCTTCCCTAACAAAGAAACTTTGACAAGTCACTCATACAACCCCACCCACAGCAAGGAAACTCCACAATAAAGAGAACTCCACAAACTGCTAGAACACAGAAAGGCCACCCCAAACACAACAGTATAAACAAGATGAAGAGAGAGATGAATACCCAGCAGGTAAAGGAACAGGAGAAATACCCAGCAAACCAAACAAAAGAGGAAGAGATAGGGAATCTACCTGAGAAAGAATTCAGAATATTGATAGTGAAAATTATCTAAAATCTTGAAAACAAAATGGAATCACAGATAAATAGCCTGGAGACAAGGACTGAGAAGATGCAAGAAAGGTTTAACAAGGACCTTAAANTATCATTCTGAACAACTCTAAAACTATATACATGAATGCATTTATGCTCATGTTAGCTGAAGATGATACACCCCAGTATACTTCTTGCCATGAATGACAATTACAATTAATTTATTTTCTTCTCATTGGCTATCAAAACTTTTATAGGTGGAAATAAACTTTAGTATGAAATTTTTCATATTCATAAAACATTCTATCATTATTTATCTTGTTTTTCCTCTATGTACTATGCTACAAGAAGTGTGTTAGTCAGTCATGTCCAATTCTTGGCGATAGTCCACCAGGCTCCTTCTGTTTATGGAATTCTCAAGACAAAAATACTGGAGTGGGTAGCCATTCCCTTCTCCAGGGCATCTTTCCAACCTAGGGATCAAATCCAGGTTTCCTGCAATGCAGGCAGGTTTTTTTACCCTCTGAGCCACCAGGGAAGTCCAATGTACTACAACTGAGAAACAAAAAAGAAAAAACTGTCATAAGGGTATCATTATACTTAAATGAAAACTATCGATATCTTGAATTTTAATCATTTTCTTTATCTTGTACAGAAAGGGAAATGAGAAAGAAATATATTAAATCTTCCCTAGATCTTTGAAATCCATGGGAGTACACTTCAGGAGAAACAGAGCCATCCGTTTCTACATTTCAGACCTAGAAATGAGCGCTGCACACCTGAACTGCCAGCATCTGAAGTGTCACCAAAGAACCAGTGTTTATCTTCACCAGCAGAGCATTTTTCAGTAGATCCCGCCGAGAAAGTCACTAATAGGATTAGGGATGGTACCATTTCACTGAAGTGAACCAATTCGCTTAGTGACCTGAGTCACATGGAACGAGGGTGGCTTGTTCAGAGCTGTCTATAAGACTTTCAAGAAATACCTATCAGAAAACACCAGAGTTGATTGTTTTGGGTTCATGATTTAAACATGAGTTAAAAAGAGAGAAATAATGATTTTAGCTGATACATTTAAGTGTAGTTTCCCTGTGGTACAACAGTCTAGGAGGCAAAAACTAAGGAGACAGTAAAGATGAAAATTAGCGCCAAAGGCATATGCAATACTGTCACTTTCTCTCTGTGTAACCCTACCTTCTCTATGCTTTTTCATCAGCAGGGGACACCAAGGATGCCATACTCTGGGGCTTGGTACGGCAATCTTGTGATTGTATTGGCAGTCTGGTGATCTTGCAGGTTGACCAGTGAGATTCAGTTGAATACAACTAATTTGTGTTTTGATATAATTGAAGAACTATGAAAAGGAAAAAAAATAGGAAAGAAAAAGCTATGTAAGGTTACATCAGTGCTGGAACAACTTAATTCTGTAAGAACAGTGAAGTACATCTGTCAGAGATACTTTTAGAAAAATAGAAACTTTTCTCGTGACACAAATTCTTGTTAAATTGCTTCAGATAGATGGATAGGCTACAATAGACTAGAATATGATGAAGATTTCCTTGGGGGATGGTAGGGATGTGGCCAGGGATAGAAGAAAGCTGTGTTTTATATTTCATCACTCATCCCCATAATCCAGAGTATTCAGTGAGTGATTCAAATGCATCAAAAAATACTTGCAGTGAAAGTACAGTTTGTGGAAATTTAGAATGTGAGTAGTTCTGCATACAGAATTTTGACAAGCATTTCAAGACCGGAGAAATGATAGTTTTCTGTAAGCCTTTGGGGACATATGCATATAGCTTGGATACTGGTCCCTACAAATAGGGAAGTGGGATCACTTCCAAGGATGGCTCTGATGCAGGGACAACCCAGAAAACAACAAACAAAGCAGGGCAGAAGAATTCATTCTATTTTAGTCTCATTCATTAAACCTTGAACTAAGGTTCTGTCCACAGCTGTCACTCACGAAATCTTCCAATCTCTAATTATTTGCCAGCGTTTCAGAAGAAGATTCAGATATAGGCAGCATTATTCGAATTGGACACCAAATCCCCACAATTTCTATATGGATTAGCTAGTAATGGAGCTGTTATTTTTAACCCAGCCCATTTGGAAACACAACCCCAGAGGGCCTTGGTTGCAACTCACTGAGTTATAATGGCTTAACTCTCATTTAGAGGATTCAGGAAACAATACTAAAGATCTTACAAAATAATTTTGCCCAAACTCTTAGAAATAGGAAAGAAAAAGCATTTGGGCTAGGGAAGGAAAGTGTATGCTACACTCTGATCTTTAGCTGAAGGATATGTAGGGAATCTGTATTTGCATATATTGTAAAACACAACTACCAGAATTTACTTCAGGCAGTATGGGGTGCTAGTCTAGATTCCTCCCTTGATATTCTCTGAAACTGAACATGGACAAAATATTCTTATGAAAGTCAGAAGAGTAGGGTGGGTGGAAAGTGAACGAGTAAACAGGAGGAGGGTAAATAAACACACATAATATTCATATTTGCGTTTTCATACTGTTCAAAGTTCATGGGACATATGTGTACCTATGGCTGATTCACGTTTGTATATGGCAAAAACCATCACAGAATTGTAATCATCCTTCAGTTCAGTCAGTGCAGTCACTCAGTTGTGTCTAACTCTTTCAGTAAGATGCTAAAGTCAAAGACAGGGTAGGCAGGGCTTGGCATTGTGCCAGAAGTTTGTGTTTGATTCCATCAAATCATCCAGCATTAGTGATTCTCCACAACACCAGGGCATCTTGGTGAACTCAAGATGCCTGTGTGCATACTAAGTCGCTTCAGTCATGTCCAACTCTTTGTGGCCCCATGGACTGTAGCCTTCTAGGATCCTCTGTCCATGGAACTCTCCAGTCAGGAACACTCGAATGGGTAGTCATTTCCTTCTCCAGGAGACCTTCCCAACCCAGGATCAAACCCACATCTCTTGTGTCTCTTGCATTCTTTACCACCAGCACCACTGGGGAAGCCCAGACTCAAGATGAGGGGTGCACTAATGTTTTGATTAATATGGTGCAACTTGTTTGTGTGTGTTTCCATGTGTGTGTTAATTCCTCAGTCATGTCTGTTTCTTTGTGACCCCATGGACTGTAGCTTGCCAGGCTCCTCTGTCCATGGGATTCTTCAGGCAAGAATACTGGAGTGGGTTGCCATGCCCTTTTTCCAGGGGATCTTTCCAATCTAGGGGTCAAACTTGCGTCTCCAGCATTGCAGGCAGATTCTCTACTGTCTGAATCACCAGATATACACCTTGCAGGGAACCTATTGATTTTCAAACAAATCCACCCCAATTGTTTTCACTCATCTCTCTGAAATTAATAATAATTTTTGTATCCTGAACAAAAACTAATATTAAAGCCACAGCTTCCTAGAGGACAGCCAGGGATGGACTTGCCTCTCTCCTATCCTTCTGTGGGAGTTAGGAGAGGTACCTCAAAAGAAGAGAGACGGGGAGAGCAGACTGACACAGGCTCTGTGTGATGCTGAGCCAAAGTGATGGGGCTCAATAAGGGGGAATTCAGATGTCCTGCACATGAACTTCTCTTGATTGTGGAGAGTTATGGAAAACGGAGATTATGTTTTGATTCATTCCTATTTCCTTAGTCACATATATTTCAGGGTGGATAATTTTACCTTCCTTTAAAAAGGTAGATTAAGTGTTCTTCATTCATGTGGGTCAATGGATGGGACTATTTGAAAATGTTTTGATTTTCTTAAGAAAACTATATAAAAGTGCCATTATTTGGCCAAAAATTTATGAATCTCTGAAGTGACATTTTAGTTTTAATTATTTTTTATTGGAGTATAGTTGCTTTACAGTATTGTTAGTTTCTACTATGCAGCAAAATGATCTATATATTATCTCTCTACATATCTATCTCCTCCCTTTTGGTCTTCCTTACTATTCAGATCACCGCAGTACACTAAGTAGAATAAACCATAGTCCAAAAAGGTATCTGCACCTGAATGTTCACAGGAGCACCGTTTATATATATGAACTGATATTTTAAAAGGACAAATTTTTGCAAACACAGGGGAAGGCTGAATGTAATGCAGGAAAACCTGGAAACAAAATGGCTTATAGGAAAAGCAAAAGGAGTGAGACAGATATTCTAAAAATATTTTTACAACATGCCAACATTTGATACAGGCATAGTTGCAGGTTTCTATTTTCCATTTATGTAATAAATACACAATTTAACAAATACCTTCCATGGGATGTGAAGGTTTTTGGAATAAGCAAAATGATATAACTATTTCTGGACTCAAAACATATAACCATCCTTCCTTGGACTGTGAAACTGTGGGGTGAGTGGAAAATTCTCACAGTAACGACACATCTGGAAGGTGACATCTGACAATGAATTCACTGTCAGGTTATTCTAAGCACAATTAAGTGAGTCGTCATGCAAGAAGAAAAACTTTCATGGTGGAAATATTTTCAATAAAGCTGCTGTCATAAGAAATACTCAGATTGAGAGGAAGGGGAAAATTACATCATTATCAAGTTCATCATTGACTAGATTATTATGATTCATTAAAAAAATTCTCCCAAGAAGTTAGCTAGAGATAAATGAGAGGAGTCTCTAAGAGTCTATGGAAATAGATCTGAGGTTCTTAAGCCATTATAGATTCAATGGTTGACTGCCAGGGGAAAAATGGTTACACAGATCTGTTCTGTTCACTGAGGATAAGTAGATCAAGCCTGTATTTCTGTGAGAAATTAATAAATGCACAGTTTTGAGAGTAGATTTCATGACCAAATTAGACTCACTTTATAATGGTTAATACATACTGCATCACTCCTTTTTTTGGCAGGTGGTGCTGAGGTATCAATTCACAAATCCCAAGGGTTTAGCAAAACACAGGTTTATTTCATTAATCATGCTACCTATCAGCTGTGGGTTGACTGTAGATAAGGTACACATGTCTCTCTTATGAAATTCTGGTCAAGGAGCCATCCTCATGATAAAGGCACATGTGTCTATGGCAGAGGGAAAAGGATAAATGGTGGGACTATATATTGGCTTTTTAAAGATTAGTTTCTGCTATACAAAAATGTGACTCAGCTATATGTATCGGTTCAGTTCAGTTCAGTGTCTCAGTCGTGTCCAACTCTTGGGGACCCTATGAATCGCAGCATGCCAGGCCTCCAGTCCATCACCAACTCCCGGAGTTCATTCAGACTCATGTCCATCGAGTCAGTGATGCCATTCACCCATCTCATCCTCTGTCATCCCCTTCTCCTACTGCCCCCAATGCCTCCCAGCATCAGAGTCTTTTCCAATGAGTCAGCTCTTCACATGAGGTGGCCAAAGTACTGGAGTTTCAGCTTCAGCATCATTCCCTCCAAAGAAATCCCCAGGATGATCTCCTTCAGAATGGACTGGTTGGATCTCCTTGCAGTCCAAGGGGCTCTCAAGAGTCTTCTCCAACACCATAGTTCAAAACCATCAATTCTTTGGTGCTCAGCCTTCTTTACAGTCCAACTCTTGCATCCATACATGACCACAGGAAAAACCATAGATGGTTGACTTGACTACATGGACCTTTGTTGGCAAAGTAATGTCTCTGCTTTTGAATATGCTATCCAGGCTGGTCATAACTTTCCTTCCAAGTAGTAAGCATCTTTTAATTTCATGGCTGCAGTCACCATCTGCAGTGATTTTGGAACCCCCCAAAATAAAGTCTGATACTGTCTCCACTGTTTCCCGATCTATTTCCCATGAAGTGATGGGACCAGATGCCATNTTATATTTACAGGAAAACCTGTGCAGCAGCTTTGTCCTATAGGTCACCCCAGTCTGTAAACTGATGATGGGCACACTTTTCTATATGTGCGTCCAGTTCAGTGCAGTCGCTCAGTCGTGTCCAATTCCCTGTGACCCCAAGTGATGGGACCAGATGCCATGATCTTCGTTTTCTGAATGTTGAGCTTTAAGCCAAATTTTTCACTCTCCTCTTTCACTTTCATCAAGAGGCTTTTGAGTTCCTCTTCACTTTCTGCCATAAGGGTGGTGTCATCTGCATATCTGAGGTTATTGATATTTCTCCTGGCAATCTTGATTCCAGCTTGTGCTTCTTCCAGCCCAGCGTTTCTCATGATGTACTCTGCATATAAGTTAAATAAGCAGGGTGATAATATACAGCCTTGACGTACTCCTTTTCCTATTTGGAACTAGTCTGTTTTCTTCAATAAAAAGGTAAAAATGTTCATGTTGATGTATGGGAGAGGCCAACACAGTACTGTAAAGCAATTATCCTCCAAAAAAAGCTAAAAATGTCAAATAGGGATGATAAGTATTTGGGAAGGTCATTTCATTTAACAAAACTTGTTGTTTAGTTGCTAAGTCATGTCTGACTCTTTTGAGACCCCAGGTTCTGTAACCCGCCAGGCTCCTCTGGATTTCACAAGCAAGAACACTGGAGCGGGGTGCCATTTCCTTCCCCAGAGGATCTTCCCAACCCAGGGATCGAACCTGGATCTCCTGCATTGGCAGGCGGGTTCTTTACCACTGAGCCACCAGGGAAGCCCAACAGATAATTTACTGGGAGCCTTTTATGTACCAAGCACTGGGCTAGAGAAACTGAACAGTGAGCCAAAGTCCCTCTCCCCCAACACACATACTCTGTGCTCATGTTTTTTGGCAAATAAAGATTGACAGTTCACTTGTGATTGGCAGAGAGCAGAGTGCCATGGGAGCCTGCAGGAGGGCAGACTAGCGTTTCTCCAGACAATGGGTTCTCTGCTAACACTGAAGGATGGCTGGCATTTAAGCCGGTGAAGAAAGGGAGAGAAGCAAAGACCTCAGAGAAGGGAGAGAACTTCGTGCATATGAGGAACCCAGAGTTCATTGTGAGATAGTGACAGAAAGCTAGAAACAAGTGTTAGTGGCCAAGCCACGCCAAGAAGCCTGGGCTTTATTCTGAGGGCAATAGGGAACTCTGGCAGGATGTTCATGAGTGAGAGAGTGGATTCTAGGGCTGTATTTGCTTCTGGATGGCAACAGTGGAGGGTTTCCCAGTGGTTCAGAGGTAAAGAATCTACTTGCAAGGCAGGAGACACAGGAGACGTGGGTTCAGTCCCTGGGTGGGGAAGATGCCCTGGAGCAATCCATGCTAGTCTTCTTGCCTGGAGAATCCCATGGACAGAGGAGCCTGGTGGGTAATAGTCCACAGCATCGCAGAGAGTCAGGCAGACTGAAGCGACTTAGCACACACGGAAGGGTGGGGGTGTGATCAGTGAGTGGGACGCTACGGTCAGGCAGAGGTGATACAGGGAGAAAGTGGGCGACAGAGAGTGGACTTTGAAGAAGAGTTGGGAGCGGAATGGATGGGACCAGGTGCTAAGTGGGCTTGGCAGGTGGTGGGGCTGATAAATGACCTCTAGGTAGTCTTGTCATTTTCAGGCAGCGCTGGTGGCGGGAAGCAGGTGATGGGATGCACAGAGAGAGACTCTCAAGCTTCAGCCTGCTCTCACCGCACAGCTGCACCCGTTACCTCAGCGCCGCAGTTCTGATGCTCCGGGCTCATCCACACCCACCCTTCTGTTTACAGCCAAGCCCCGGGGAGGCTGCTGGGGAAATGCAGAGCCTGGCACTAGAGGAGCATCCTGACAAAATAATTAGTGTCAGCAAGACAGCAGTGAGTTGCAGATAAAACTTAAATAATCTGAGTCCCACATTTAAACTGGGGAGCAAATTCAATGCCTCCCTGGCTCATCGGGGAGTCCTTGAATCACTTTCTGACCTGGACCCTTCTTCTGGACTGGGACCTGATCAGTACATGTGCTGGATGATCTGGGGTCACAAGGAAGCCAATGGCCTGATACTTGGCAGCAGGTGGCTCACCTCGCAGAGCCTCCTGGTGGTTGTGACCGTGATGACCATCTGCTGTTTGGACAGCCCTCCTTCCCTCTTCCCCTGGAAACAGCATCCTGATTTCCTTTTGGGAAACTTCCTCTCCCACACTCCCAGTCCATTTGGTTCGGTTGGATCTGACCTTACTCCCAGCTGCAGTTGGGAACCGATGGCCCCCTGCTGGGCCACTCCTGCAGAGAGAGGGGGAGGGGGAGGGGGGCGGGGAGGGAGATATCTTTCCATAAAAGCCCTGCCGGGACTGGATTGGTGTTTTCAGATCACATGTCCATCCCGACCCGTCACTCCGGGAGGGAGGCCAGGGCACTCTGATTGGGTGAACTTGGGTTACGTGCCACCTTCCTGATGAAGGGGAGGGTTGGATCACAGGTTTTTTTTTTTTTTTTTTCAATTTATTTATTTTTTAATTGAAGGATAATTACAGAATTTTGTTGTTTTCTGCCAACATCAACATGAAGCAACCATAGGTGGATATATGTCCCCTCCCTCTGGAAAATTCCTCCCACCTCCCTTCCCATCCCACCCCTTTAGGTTGATACAAACTCTGAGTTCCCTGAGCCATACAGCAAATTCCCGTTGGCTATCTATTTTCCATATGGTCGTATAAGTTTCCATGTTACTGCCTCCATACATCTCACCCTCTCCTCCCCTCTCCATAACTCTGTCCTCTGTGTCTGTTTAAGAGCCCTGATCTTGGACACCAGCTGTGTAAATCAGGCAGATGACTTAGACTTTCTGAGCCTCCATTTCCCTCATCTGTGTAAGGGGTGCAATAGCAGGCCTCCAGCGGGATTACTGGGGGATTACGTGAGCTGTCCTTTCAGAAGTTCTCTGTGGACCGTGGTAGCCCCTTGCATTTGTTATTCTTGTGTTTGGACACTTCACCACCCACTCCTTTATTATTAAAGTATGTCTGCATGCCAGCCCCACAGGGCTCTGTTCCTGCAAACCAGGTGCTTTTCTGACCAGTATGTTGGACTTCAAAGGGGTTAAGAGTGGCCCCCTGGGGCCCGAATAGCTAACGGTGTCACTCAAGAAGTGTAACGCACCCTATGCCCCCAACTCCCGTCCTGTCACCTGGCCCCTCTGCCTCCTGCTCCCAGGGACAGGCTTTCTGGCTGTGCCCACCTCACCAGTGAGAACACTGAGCTCAGAGCGGGGAGGGAAGTGCAGGAGGACCCTCAGCTGACAAGGGGGAGGGCTGGGGCCTGAACCCCGGTCTGCTGGATTCCGAAGCCTCTGCTCTGGACCCTGTGATAGTCCTTTGTGCTGAAGGCCGGGGTCCCGTCATGGCAGGAAGTGCCTGGGGGCGAAGGTCTCAATCAGCATCAGGTGGGGGCATTTCCTGACCCACTGGCACAATCGAAGTAGGTCCCTTCTTGCCTTTCCTGCTCACCAGCTTCTCCAGTGTCTTGCAGAAGACTTGGGCTGTGACAGGGGAAAGTATGAAGAGACACGGGAGAGTCCTCACAGCCTCATAGCATAAGCTCTCAGCACGGATGGTTCAGCAAGTCAGTGTTCATGAGACGCCTTTCATTCACGGGTTCATTCCCATGTGGGAGTCGGGTTGTGGGGTCTGTAGGGACACCAAAGGGACTACAGTGCACACTCCTCCCTGACGCAGCCCTCTGGTGAACCCCTTTCCCCGCTTCTGAAAAAGCACAGGGCTCTGGGAGGACCCGGGCCACTCTTGTTCTGGTGGTCGGGTAGGAGGGTTGAGCACCACGTCCTTTGGCTGCAGTTAGCTGTTCAGAGGAGGGTCGGCCCTGGGTCTTGGGGGGCACTTTCTTCCCTCCAGGCTTGTAAAAGTGATTGGATGTGGGCCTGAGGATGCTCAGGGCTGTCCTGCCTCCTCATGGGGATCCCCTGAGCATCCAGAAGAGATTTCTCAGCTCACTGGATGAAGTCGGGCGCGTCTCTGGGCTTCTCAATTACAAGAAGCATTTAAAATAATCAGCCCACTTTAAGTGTGGCTTCTTACATACACTTGACCACTCGATCTTCGTGATCTCATTCCAAAACCCAGAGGAACATCTTTCCACTTTATTGTGATACTTGTGTGGACGTATAGGTATTTGTGTCCAGTTTATGTTTAAGAGATTTTTCGGTATCCACGGGGACCTGGGTTTTAGCTCTGGCTTTGTCTCTAAGTCATAGCGTGAGCCAGGGCCAAATTCACCTCCTCTGCAGGCCTCAGTCTTCCCATCTGTAATATGGATGCGCTTGGTCCACTGCCGTCTCAAATCCCTTCTACTCTTACTTTCAATGAATTTAAGATTGGTATGTGTGTGATGAGACGGAAGTAAACACTGGTGTGTCATCTTCTGGGCTCAGAGTTCTGTTTGCTGAAGCAGACAGGAGCTTGATGGAGACCTGATTGGTGGGGGAAATAGGGATTTATCTGTAGGAGGCCACGGCAGCCCAGATAGGGGCTTGCTGCCTCCCGCAGACGTGTAAAGCATCGTAATGATTAAGCCTGCCTGCAAAGCTCCCCATACAGATGGCTGTGGGGCTGCACACTGAGCTTTGGGAAGGAGATGTGAAACCTGAGAGCAGCTGGCACCCGATCAGCCTCCGATACAGGCCTGAGGCTGTNGTCACCTCGTCTGCAGGCCTCAGTCTTCCCATCTGTAATATGGATGCGCTTGGCCCACTGCCGTCTCAAATCCCTTCCACTCTTACTTTCAATGAATTTAAGATTGGTATGTGTGTGATGAGACGGAAGTAAACACTGGTGTGTCATCTTCTGGGCTCAGAGTTCTGTTTGCTGAAGCAGACAGGAGCTTGATGGAGACCTGATTGGTTGGGGAAATAGGGATTTATCTGTAGGAGGCCACGGCAGCCCAGATAGGGGCTTGCTGCCTCCCGCAGACGTGTAAAGCATCGTAGTGATTAAGCCTGCCTGCAAAGCTCCCCATACAGATGGCTGTGGGGCTGCACACTGAGCTTTGGGAAGGAGATGTGAAACCTGAGAGCAGCTGGCACCCGATCAGCCTCCGATACAGGCCTGAGGCTGTGAAGCTTTTAACACAGACCTTGAATGTCCACGGCCTGCAGGATCAGAGGCCAAGATCCCCAACTAAGGCACGGCCTGCAGGATCAGAGGCCAAGATCCCCAACTAAGGGAGCTGGAATCCAGCTCTCAGATTCCAGACTATGA
The DNA here is from genome assembly GCA_006410615.1 of Neotragus moschatus. Classification (NCBI taxonomy): domain Eukaryota; kingdom Metazoa; phylum Chordata; class Mammalia; order Artiodactyla; family Bovidae; genus Neotragus; species Neotragus moschatus. Next base: position 661,385 of record SJYA01002872.1, read on the forward strand.
TGATGGTGGACGTGACAATTAGCCCACGGAGACGGTGGCTTTTTTTTTTTTCTTGCTCCAGCAGTGAGACTCCTCCTCCTGGGCTGAGATAACCATTTACGCTACTGATAGGTTGCAGTTGCGAAGGAGAAAAGCCAAATTGTTAGAGTGTATCAGGATCTGGGTAGCAAAAAAACCTAACTGAAGCTAAAAGGACGACAATATTTGCTCTTTTTTTATATGGACACAAATTTAAAGAAATAGAAACAATTTTGTAATTTTTATTTTTTTCAATTATTTTGTAAAGTCTATTTCTTTTGTACTGGGGTATAGCTGATTAACCAACAATGTTGTGAGAGTTTCCGGCGCACAGTGAAGGGTCTCAGCCACACACACACACACGCGCCGTTCTCCCCCAAACTCCCCGCCCATCCAGGCTGCCACATAATGCTGAGCAGAGGTCCCTGTGCTCTTCAGCCTGTGCTCTTCAGCAGGTCCTTGGTTGTCCATTTTAAATACAGCAGTGTGTACATGTCCATCCCAAACTCCCTAACTATCCCTTCCNTAACAATGTTGTGAGAGTTTCCGGCGCACAGTGAAGGGTCTCAGCCACACACACACACACACACGCGCCGTTCTCCCCCAAACTCCCCGCCCATCCAGGCTGCCACATAACGCTGAGCAGAGGTCCCTGTGCACTTCAGCGGGTCCTTGGTTGTCCATTTTAAATACAGCAGTGTGTACATGTCCATCCCAAACTCCCTAACTATCCCTTCCCTCTGTCTTTCCCCCGGCATCTGTAACTTCATCCTCTAAGTCTGGGAGTCTCTTTCTGTTTCGTGAGTAATTTCATTTATATAATTTGGTTTTAGATTCCACAGCAAGGGGATGTCATCTGACATTTCTCCTCCTCTGTCTGACTCACTTCACTCAGGATGACACTCCCTAGGCCCACCCANCCCTCTGTCTTTCCCCCGGCATCTGTAACTTCATCCTCTAAGTCTGGGAGTCTCTTTCTGTTTCGTGAGTAATTTCATTTATATAATTTGGTTTTAGATTCCACAGCAAGGGGATGTCATCTGACATTTCTCCTCCTCTGTCTGACTCACTTCACTCAGGATGACACTCCCTAGGCCCACCCATGTTGCTGCAAATGGCGTTATTTCAGAGAATATTTGCTCTTTTAACAAGAGGAGAAGGAAGAGCAGAAGTTAAAGGATGCCTCATGTGGTAAGCGGAGCAGGCAATGGCANCTTCTATCACCAGTCATATCCACAGCTGGGTATTGTTTTTGCTTTGGCTCCTTTCCTTCATTCTTTCTGGAGTTATTTTCCACTGACCTCCAGTAGCATATTGGGCACCTACTGACCTGGGGAGTTCCTCTTTCAGTATCCTATCATTTTGCATTTTCATCCTGTTCATGGGGTTCTCCAGGCAAGAATACTGAAGTGGTTTGCCATTTCCTTCTGCAGTGGACCACATTCTGTCAGACCTCTCCACCATGACCCATCTGTCTTGGGTGTCCCCACACAGCATGGCTGAGTTTCATTGAGTTAGACAAGGCTGTGGTCCCTGTGATCAGATTGGGTAGTTTTCTGTGATTATGGTTTCAGTGTGTCTGCCCACTGATGCCCTCTCTCAACATCTACCATCTTACTTGGGTTTCTCTTACCTTGGATGTAGGATATCTCTTCACGGCTGCTCCACCAAAGCACACCTTGGACGAGGGGTATCTCCTACCGCCTCCCCTCCTGACCTTGATTGTGGAGTAGCTNTGTGTCTGCCCACTGATGCCCTCTCTCAACATCTACCATCTTACTTGGGTTTCTCTTACCTTGGATGTAGGATATCTCTTCACGGCTGCTCCACCAAAGCACACCTTGGACGAGGGGTATCTCCTACCGCCTCCCCTCCTGACCTTGATTGTGGAGTAGCTCCTGTAGGCCCTCCTGCACCCACGCTGCCACCACTCCTTGGACGTGGGGTTGTTCCTCTTGGCCACTGCCCCTGGCCTTAGGCAGGGGGTAGCTCCTCCCAGCCGCTCCTGCGCCGTCGCAACCTGGCACTCTGGACTGCCTTCCCTGACCTTGGACGTGGGGCAGCTCCTCTTGGCCACAGCCCCTCCGGCATGGGGTCCTCCCAGCTTCTGCCCCTGACCTCGGATGTGGTGTAGCTCCTCTCAGCCACCTTTGTGCACCATCACAGCCGCCCGCGCATATGGGTATATACACCCTCCATTGTGAGCCTACCCCCCAGTCCCACCCCTCTATGTCATTACAGAGCACCAAGCTGAGCTCCCTGTGTTATACAGCAGCTTCCCACTAGCTGTCTGTTTCACACATGGTAGTACATATATGCATGGGTGCGTGCGTGCTGTCACTTCAGTCTTGTCTGTCTCTTTGTGACTCTATGGATTGTAGTCTACCAAGCTCTTCTGTCCATGGGCTTTTGTAGGCAAGAATACTGGAGTGGTTTGCCATGCCCTCTTCCAGGGTATCTTCCTGACCCAGGGATCGAACCTGCATCTCTATGTCTCCTGCAATGGCAGGCAGGTTCTTTGCCATCTGGAAGCCCAGTCATGTATGTGTGTCAATGCTGTTCTCCTAATTCATCCAACCTCCCCTGCCCCACTGGGACCTCATGTCTGTTCTCTACGTCTGCATCTCTCTTCCTGCCCTGCAAATAGGTCCATCTGTACCATTTTTCTAGATTCCATGCACATTAATATATCCTACTTTTTCCTCATTCTGACTCACTTCACACTGTATGACAGACTCTAGGTTCATCCACATCTCTACAAACGACTCAATTTGGTTCCTTTTTATGGCTGAGTAATATTTATTGTATATATGTGCTGAATTGTCTTTATCCATTCTTTGTCAACTGATGTTTAGGTTGCTTCCATGTCCTGGCTATTGTAAATAGTGCTGTAATGAATTTTGGGGTACAAAGGGTCTTTTTAAATTATGGTTTTCTCAGGGTATGGAAATGGGATTGCGGGGTCATATGGTAGTTCTATTCTTAGTTTCTTAAGAAACCTCTGAACTGTTCTCTATAGTGGCTGTATCAATTTACATTCCTACCAACAGTGCAAGAGGGTTCCCTTTTCTCCACATCCTCTCCAGCATTTGTAGTTTTTTTTTTTTTTTATGATGGTCATTCTGACCAGTGGAAGGTGATACCTCCTCATAGGTTTGATTTGCATTTCCTTAATAATAAGTGATGTTGAACATTTTTTCATGTGTTTATTAGCCATCTGTATGTCCTCTTTGGAAAATGTCTGCTTAGGTCTTCTGCCCATTTTTTTGAATGGGTTATTTGTTTTTCTGATATTGAGATTCATGAGCTGCTGGTATAGTTTGGATATAATCCTTTGTCAGTTGTTTCATTTGCAATTATTTTCTCCCTTTCTGAGGGCTGTTTTCTCATCTTGTTTATGGTTTCTTTTACTGTGCAAAAACTTTTAAATTTAATTAAGTTCCATATGACCCAGTAATCCTAATCCCGGGCATATACTCTTAGAAAACCATAATTTCAAAAGACATATGTACCTCAATGTTCACTGTAGTACTATTCACGATAGCCAGGACATGCAAGCAACCTAGATATCTGTCCACAGATGAATAGATAAAGAACTTGTGGTACTGATAAACAATGGAATATTACTTAACCCAAAAAGGAATGATTTGAGTCAGTTCTAGTGAGGTAGATGAACCCAGAGCCTGCTATATACAATGAAGTAAATCAGAAAGATAAAAACAAATATCATATATTAATGCATATACATAGAATCTAGGAAAATGGTATGATTAACCTATTGGCAGGGCAGAAATGGAGACTTAGACATAGAGAAAAGACTTACAGGCACAGTGGGGCAAAAGAGGGTGGGTCGAATTGAGAGAGTAGCATTGAAATATACCCATTGCCATATGTAAAATATTAATAGACAGTGGGGCATTGCTTGGAGTTCAACTTTGTGCTCTGTGACAACCTAGAGGAGGGTGGGCTGGGGTAGGAGGCGGGAGAGAAGTTCAAGAGGCAAGAACATAATATCTGTGACTGGTTCATGTTGATATAGGACAGAGCCCAACACAACATTGTAAGGCAATTATTTTCTCTTTAAATATTTAAAATTTTTAAAAAGATACTGTTTTTAAGAAGGGGTTCCACTGTCTGTGCACTGAAAGTCAAACTCTGACACTGGGTGACTGCAGCAAAGCAAGGGTTTTTTGCAGGATGTCAGTGAGCCTCAGATACATTCCAACTTGGTCCATCCCTTGAAGGTTCTTTTAAAGGGGAAAAACAAAGAATTTGGGATTAACTGTTTTGTGACATTTTTTAATTGCGATTTAGGTGGTCAGAATGTCTCTGGTTTGTAATTCTCTGAGCAAGTGGTGTAGAGTTTGTTAGCTAATATTGCCCTGGAGAAACAACTTGAGTTTGTATGTTGATGATATTTACAAACAGCAATTTTAGTACATCAGTGATATAGTGAAAGGGAAGACTTGGGGTTTCATGTCAATTGGAGTTGAGGGTGGGTTGTCTGGGGCTTCATGGATTCAGTTCCACTGGTGAATTTAAAACATAAGAGTAAGAATTAAAGTTCAAAAGGGTACAGCACACTGTCAATCAAATGGTCAGTTTGTCTAAGTCAACCTGCACTTTCTTAAAGAAAAAGAACTTCATGAGTAGGGCAGCCTGGCTCCTTATGGAGTTGTGTAGCTGATAAAGTGTTTATTGGAGATGGATGTCTTGAAAGTGGAAGCCTAGGTGATCAGAGGCTTGATACCATGTTCTTACATTACAATCCAAAAGCTGATTGTCAGGCTCTTACAACACTCTTACCATTAAAGAATTTAAAATTTGGTAGCTGACAATACCAACAGATATCACTAAGACAAGTAAACAAACAGGAAGAAGATGAGAAAGAACATTCTAAGTGACAAAAGGAACATTTATAATATGTTAGGACACGACTGAGTGACTTCACTTTCACTTATTACTTTCATGCATTGGAGAAGGAAATGGCAACCCACTCCAGTGTTCTTGCCTGGAGAATCCTGGGAAAGGGGAGCCTGGTGGGCTGCCGTTATGGGGTCGCGCAGTCAGACATGACTGAAGCAACTTAGCAACAGCAACCTGTGAAAGAGGGAGAGTTAAAAATTGGCTATTTGAATGAGGCTTGAAGGTTAACTAGAATTTCCAGAACTGAAAACTGTTAGGGAAAAGTCTTTTAAATTGTAGATTATAACATGAAAAAATAGGTTATGTATTACAAACAACTTTTTTAAATTGTCTGAATAATGCTTTAAGAGAGTTAAAAAGAAAAAAATAAAATCTTGCAATATAATCTGGGCAATATTGTGGAGGGTGTTGAGTCTTGGGACCTATTGTTTGTACCTGACTTGGTGATCAAATGAATCCACTTAGTAGTTAAGCAATAATGTGACCATATCACAAATACACATTTTAAGGTAAATATGGCAGGTAGAAATATAATTGATTTTTATCTGATATTTTGCATCTTGCAGCATTACTGAGTTCATTAGTTCTAACAATTTTTTGTGGGGTCTCTAGATGTTTCTGCATCTAAGACCATGTCTCCTGCTAACAGAGGTAATTTCACTTCTTCCTTTCTGATGTGGATGGGCTTTCTTTCTTTTCTTTTCTTTCTTTTTTTTTTTTTTTTTTTGTCCATCTGTTCTGGCTTTCTGTTCTGGCTAGGGCTTCTAATACTGTATAGAACATCAGTGGCAGGAGTGGGAATCATTGTTTTACTCTTGATCTTACAGGAGAAATCTTCTCAAGTTTTCACCATTCAGTAAGCCAAAACTGTAGAACACCTGGACAAATTGACCTTGGCAATGATTTGTTTGATAGGACACGAAAAGAACTAGGGAAAAAAGCAAATATAGGCAAGAAGGGCTGCAGTAAATGGAAAAGCTTCTGCACAGCAAAGGAAGCCAGACAACACAATGGGAAGTTAATATTTGCAAATAATACAATATATAATTTATTTGTATATTATATATATAAGAATTAAATTTTCCATAATATCTAACAAACTCCTATCACTCAAAAGCAAGAGTAACCCAATTTTAAAATTGAGGAAGGGACTTGAACTGATCCCTTTCCAAAGAGGACATGCAAATGGCCACCAAGGTATATGAATAGATGCTTCTCAACATCATTAATCATCAAGGAAACACAAATCAAAACTAAAATGAGGTATCACCTTAACCTCAGGATGGCTATTATTTAAAAAAGTTAAGTGTTGGTGAAGATGGTTTCCTCATCAGTTTCCAGGCATGTCCAAATCAAACTGTACATGCTGAATGTGTGCAGGTTTTTTTTATATCAATTATACTTGAAGCTGTTTAAAAGATACTAATTTGGGAAAAGAATGTTTGATTGGACATGAAGTGGATGTAGGGAACACATTTTCAAGGCCATAATTAGGGGACTGAAAAATAAGTACAATAATTTGGGATTAGACAGATAGATAAATTTGAAAGGTATTACAAGGTTAAAAGGGCTTCCCTGAGAGCTCAGTTGGTAAAGAACCCACCTCCAGTGTAGGAGACGCCTGTTCAATTCCTGGTCAGGAAGATCTGCTGGAGAAGGGATAGGCTACACACTCCAGTATTCTTGGGCTTCCCTTGTGGTTCAGTTGGTAAAGAATCCACCTGCAATGTGGGAGACCTGGATTCGATCCCCAGGTTGGGAAGGTCCCCTGGAGAAAGGAAAGGCTACCCACTCCAGTATTCTGGCCTGGAGAATTCCATGGGTCGCAAAGAGTCAGACATGACTGAGAGACTTTGACTTTCACAAGATTAAAAGAAGAGGGTGGCAGAGGATAAGATGGTTGGATAGCCTCACCAACACAGTGGACATGAATTTGAGCAGACTTCAGGAGATAGCGAAGGACAGGGAAGCCTGGCGTGCTCCAGCCCATAGGGTCGCAGAGTCAGATACAACTTAGCAACTGAAGGAGAACAACAAACTACAAGGTTATCAGAAAATAACTGAGTCTATGGGTAGTGCAAAAGGGCTAAGTCAAAGATTGATATGAGGCCTTTGAAATTAAGTGTCTGTGGGATATTTTCAATTTAAGAGAAACTCGGAAGGAATAGCTGATCAGAGTTAGAAAGACAAATGATTCTATGAGGCTTATTTTTATTCATTTTGACTCAAACGGAATTTGCTAAGACAGTCATCTCTTTGAGTTTTCTGACACAGATGACTGAGACTTCAAGGTTGCCAAGAAACCTTCTTACTAGTTATCAGAATTATAAGAAATTCCAAATGGTGGCAGGAAGCAAGGCTAGGGGTGAGGATGCTCCCAAAATCTATCCCTGGAAGGCATCTTAAACAGCAATAGAGTACACCTACCTATGCCATTTTAAAAGGGAAGTAGGCAATATAGGTTCATTACCATAACTTCAGACTAAGTAATCAGTGTACAGAGCAGAAAATCAGCAATCACAAGTACACTTTGATACAGTGATAGCATGTAACATAAGTCACCTTAAAGTACAACACACGAAAGCACTTTCTTTTTCTACACCTAAGTGTGGATAATAACATGGATCTCATCCATCACATTGTATTGTCTTTTTATAGTCTCCTTAATCTACTGTTAATACAATACGGGGAGTTTAGTGCTCATTCATCAAGTTGCATTAGCGTTGTATTTTGTTATTTTCATATCAAGCTAATATAATACAGTTCTTATAATGTCATCAAAGTCTATACCAAGCAGAAACATTAATATCAGGAAGTTTTCAAGCACATTTCCACATGGCTTGTGAATCTTTCAGGCACCAAGATGCAATAAGAGGCTCAGAAATGTCTGTTGAAACTGCAAGGGTGTTTGTGAAGGGGTGTTATGAATGTGCTATTTTGGGGATTTCAAAGGCCTCCCCATGGAAGCATGTTCCATATGAGTTAGTAAATCTGCTTTAAGAGTTAACATTTTCTATCCCAACTCTCATATATGGAAGAATGATTCTGCTTTAGAGAAAAAGTAGGGCACGCATTTTTCCTCTCAGTGTCAGGCAGGTTTTGGTCACTATTTACCATGCAGTGAATTCATACCTAACTTCAGTTTAGGAGCTCAACTATACAAACATGAACTTGTTATCAAACTGTTAGTGCTAAGACAAACAGTCCAAGACATGATTGAAGCTATAAAAACACAATTTTTAATATGACAGTAATTTTATGTGAAAAGATAAATGAATAACCACCAAAATAATGGGGTAAATGGTTCATACTATAGAAATTCAAAGGAGTTTTTTTGCAGAAGAGATGTGGGAAGTTATATGGCAGAACAGCCTGGTTAGAAAGAGAGGAGTGAATAATTTGGACTGACTGTGTATATATGACTTTTAGAAAGGAAACCAACATGTTTTAAAGAGCACTTATAATAAATGAGTGTAATAGGGGAACAGAAAATAGAGAATCAGATGATATTTTTAAAAGATTAATCCGGTAGATATCTGTGAAACTGTTTGAAGAGTTTTAGTACGATACAGTGTTGTTGTTGTTCAGTTGCTAAGTCACGCCCAACTCTTTGTGACTCCATGGACTGCAGCATGCCAGGTTTCCCTGTCCTTCACTACTTGGATATATTATAATTTTAGGATGATAAATATGTTAATAGTTTTGTAGGCTGGAAGGAGGTATAAGAAACAGAACCAGAAGAACAATTGGTAAGACTCTGGCCTCAGGTAAATAAAAGGATAGGGAGAAAAAGGAAGGTTATTTTAGAGAAATGAACAACAAATCTTATATTTGAGATAGGAAAGATTTTAAACTCATTTTAAAAATCATCATCTGTTTTTAATTTCTTGTTCACATATAAGGTGATATTAGCAGAAGTTGGGACTATTTCTGTATTACCAATAAAGAATATGAAACAGTTGGAAAAAATAATTGTACAAACACAAGAAAGAAAGAAATGATGGTTTAGGGAGAAAGCAAGCATTATCCTTTGAGATACTGAGTGACATCAGGCTGACAAGGTGAAAAAAATTTAACAGTAAATTATGGTTGTTAATATTGATCTTGAATGCAGTGACACCTGTAATCATAAGTTAGAATCAACTCAATAATAGGAGAATATAGAAAAATAAGAGCAGGTCAAGAATACTTGTCTAATATTTTTGATTTAGTAAATGTCCTATTTTCTGATGTGAAATAGAGATCAAATCAAAAACAACCGTCTGCAAATTATACGTTTAACATGTAGAGTGAGAACAAAGGTTTTTCCAAACAGGTGCACAAAGGCCCAATTCCAGTATTATAAAGCTGTAAAGCTCCCATAGCAAGGAAAAACCACCATATTTTATTTTCACCATTTACAATATTGACCTGGCCAGAAAAGAAAGAAATCTCTATTGATCGCCACCATTTCTTTTGGTGAAGGAGATTTTATTACATTTTTGACACTTATTTAGATCAAGACTTTATATGAAATAGGTTCCCCCCCACCACCACATGGTCTACTGGGTAGAATGCCTTTTCTGATGTCAAAAAACATGATATGTTTAATCAGTTCTGCCTTCTGAAGAACATGTTCAGTCAAATCATAGTAGAATTCCATCTGGTTGAAGGCATTTGGGGAGTAGATGGTTTTCTGAACAGTGATTCAGACAGAGCCTTTGCAAGATGACTGAAGCGGTTACAAGACACATTCATCTATGGCGCTCTGTCACTTAGAACTGGATCTATCACCCCAGNCCAGTCTATGTTTGATACAGGATACAGGATGCTTGGGACTGGTGCACGGGGATGATCCAGAGAGATGGTGTGGGGTGGGAGAGGGGAGGGGTGTTGGGATTGGGAGATCATATACATTCCTGGCTGATTCATGTCAATGTATGGCAAAACCAATACAGTAATGTAAAATAAAATAAAGTAAAAATAAAAATTTAAAAAATTGCAAAAAAAAAAAAAAAGATACACCAACCAACTATGACCACAAGGGAAATTTCAGATATGAGAATTCCCGAAATGCAGTCATTATGTGTATTTTGCTCTCTTTATCCAGACACACATGCCTCCAGGCACATGCAGTTATGTGCACACATATACATACAAATATTTATTTATAGGTGGGTAGAGAATCCTGTGGACAGAAGAGCCTGGTGGGCTGTTGTCCATGGGGTCACACAGAGTCAGACATGACTGAAGCAACTTAGCAGCAGCAGCAGCAGCATATTTAAGCCACACTGTATTTTAATCAGTTTTCCTAATCACCTTCCTCTATTCTTTTCTGTAAAGCACTGCTAAAGATTGCTGGATATTCAAAAAAGACCATGTAGCTGAGCCAGAAAAAGAATGTTGACTCAGAGGAAGATACTATGACTTGGAGGAGTACAAATTTGGTTTTATGAGAAAAACGTGCTTCATGGTAGGCAGATGCAGAATGGAATTTTTAATTGCCCAGCAGTTTAATTTCTTTAGAATCTCATCTATGGGTGTAGAGTTAGCAACACGATGGTTGGGTTAGGTTTACCTGAGCTTTCAAAACACACCTATGAGACTCTTTGACTCCTCAGGGAGAAATCCAGGAAGAACATCTCCCAATATCTCATTGTCGGTAAAATTCCAGGTCAGAGTCTACCAATGAGAGGGATTCACAGGAGATTTGGAAAACAGAAGACACATAGAAGGCACCATCCTCCGAACTCATTTTCAGGCAATGCTTGCAGTTGGGAAATGATCGGGAATACCAGCTTTGGGGGTGTAGGGCATTAAGTTTGATATCATCCCACCATAAGCCAAAATTCTTGAGTTTTACAAAAGTGTCTTTTTATAGACATTTAAAGTGTCTGAATATCCTCTCCCTTTGCTTATGCTCAAAGACACCCTAAAAAAAATAAAAGAGAAAATTAGTCACTCAGTTGTGTCTGATTCTTTGACACCCCATGGACTGTAGCCCACCAGGCTCCTTTGTCCTTGGAATTTTCCAGGCAAGAATACTAGAGTGGGTTACCATTCTTTTCTCCAGGGAATCTTCCCCACCCAGGGATCGAACCCAGGTCTCCTGCATTGTAGGCAGATTCTTTACCATCTGGGCCACCAAAGAAGCCCCAAAGACACCCTGATGTTGTGTAATAAATCTCCAGTTACTAGGATTGAAACACTGCTCACTAAGAGTCCACTGCTCACTGGACCTAAGAGTGGTTTTCCTTATCAAATCTTGGTAGCTACTAAGAGTATTTCAGGTAGAGAAAACTGCTTCTCAAGTCACCCTGGGGAGCCAGAATGCACAAATTAAGGTTCTGGTTCATTTGCCTTTTTCTTGAACATAAATGAACTTTACAGTGTCATAGCTTCTTTGAAGGTGCTCTGTGAAATAATTCCTTAGGCAGAGTGCTTAAGTGATATTTGATAGATTTTAATAGCAGAATCTGTAGGAGAATTTTCTGCCTTGAATGAAACCATTCTGTGTTATACCAAGTCAGATTTCTATATCATCTGAATTATTTCCTATGACTTAAGCCACTTCTCCAGATGTGACGACTAAGCATCAAGAGTCTAGTTAGTACATGGCTTCTTTCAGGTTTGAATAATTCAACTGTTTTAAAATTTTGTAGTTTTATAAAGTGACATCACATGCATCTATATCAATATTTTGAGTCAATGAATTGTGCTTACTGGATTTTTCCAACACAGTAAGTCCTCTGATTATACTGAGAAATGAAGCTTACTGTCATTAAAAATCAATGTCACATTTGTCAGTATCTGCATTTTAATTCAAGGAGTCATTGCATTGAAGGAAATACCTTGAATGAAATGAATATACCTAGAAGCTCTCCTGGGTCTTCTAATAGCAAGTTATTTCCATAACTTCTTATTTGTGTTCTCATTTGCATACTGGTAGACACAGATACCACTCCAATACTCTTGGCTGGAAAATCCCATGGACAGAGGAGCCTGCTAGGCTGCAGAGAGAGTCAGCTTGCTGAGCGTCAGACTCAACTGAGCGACTTCACTTTCACGTTTCACTTTCATGCATTGGAGAAGAAAATGGCAACCCACTCCAGTGTTCTTGCCTGGAGAATCCCAGGGACGGGGGAGCCTGGTGGGCTGCCGTCTATGGGGTCACACAGAGACGGACACGACTGAAGCAACTTAGCAGCAGCAGCAGCAGACGCAAATAAAACACAAACACAACATATACACAGCAAATGACTTCCTGAATATGGAGGATACCTCAGAACTCTCCATAGGCTTTAGAAACACTACCACTAAGAATCTAAATTTCTAAAGAAATGCTAAGCAGAATCTAAATAGCAATTATCTAAATACTGATTAATAATCTAATCTAAGTGTCACTGAGTTCATAAATCACAGGATTCCTGTGTCACTGTCTGTAATTAGGGTAGGCTTTATTGTCATTTCATTACCATGTGGCTGTCACGTTAAATACGCTTAACGATTTTAATGTTTGAGTATTTGCTTTGCAACCATTGTGCATGAAAACCCCTACGTTGAGATTCACCAGGGATCAAGTATATAATACTTAAAAATTTAGTCCATTTAAACAGTGAAGAGCTTAACTGATTTAAGAAATATGTATATATAAGATAATTCCTAAGGAGTAGCATTCTTTCTACAAAGTAACATGTCTGGCATATTGCACTTCTAGGAAGGAGTTTCCCTGATTTCAAAGTTACCATGGACCAGAGAGAGTTCATCTGCTAAATTCTATTTGTATTCTATTTGTTCGGTCTGAGGCTCCCAAGAGGTTGATATTCAGGGGAAAAACGCTGGTTCAGTGTTTTGTAACAAGAAATCAACCTGAAATATGTCCATGCTGTTGGGAAATTTGACCAACAGTTATATTCCAGCCTTGAAATCTTTGCTTTTAAAATAAGCTTCATGTCTCTAAAATATTTGATAGTGACTATTATTCATGAACAAATTCTAGAGTCTAACAACATGATAATCCCTTCTTTCTACAATTGCCAAGTTTTATCTTCTTCTCCCACTTTCAGATGCTCTGAATTCCAATTCCATGGACNGTTATATTCCAGCCTTGAAATCTTTGCTTTTAAAATAAGCTTCATGTCTCTAAAATATTTGATAGTGACTATTATTCATGAACAAATTCTAGAGTCTAACAACATGATAATCCCTTCTTTCTACAATTGCCAAGTTTTATCTTCTTCTCCCACTTTCAGATGCTCTGAATTCCAATTCCATGGACAAAGCACATATTGTTCAATCTCTCTCCTCCTTAGTTATTCTCACTTTGCTCCCAATAAATAGAATAACTTTTTTCTGTTTCATTTCTACCTATCGAACTTCACTCATCATTTAAGAGGCCTAATTCAAATTTCATCTTCTCTGCTCAGTTAACTCTTCTCATTTTCTCTGCCTCCTTAAGTAGTTGGTCAAACATCTTCTACACCCTTAAAATATCTTGCTTCATGTTAGTTGAACAAAAATTGATGCCCACCCCTACCATAAGAACATAATATGCTTCCAAGTGTGCTGGTAGGATTTTATATTCTTGTACTTTATAGTGCACATTATTCTCACATGAGGTTGGAGCGAGCAACACATTTTGCAGAATCAAGAGCAAAATGATAATGTAGGACCCATGCCAGAGCTAAGAGGTCAATGTTCCCAACACAGGGCAGACTCAGGACCCCATGGGATGGCAACTGTCACACTGGAAATGCTCAGTCCCTGTATCAGGGATGGAGGTGGGCCCAGGGGATCATCTCCTTGGATGTCTGTAACATCATCACACCGGGGCAGGGACAGGTACCATTGTCCTGCCTCCAAAACAGAGCACGTCCAGGACCCAACTTGTCTGGGTCCAAGGTCCAGCCAGAAGACGTGAGCCCACCATCCCTCAGGTACCCGGTTGCTTCCATCCAGACATGGCAGGTAGGTGTGGTTAAGAGGGTCAAGCAGGGCAGGGGAAAGCAGGTGAAAACTGGGAGCCAGGGAGCAGAGAGGGGCGCTAGGAACCACCCTGGGGAACTGCAGCACGGAGTCCATGCACGAGATGATGCTTCTCTGNATAGTGCTACACTGAATACTGGGGTACATGCATCTTTCTGAATTATGATTTTTCTCAGGGTATATGCCCAGTAGTGGGATTGCTGTCCCTTGGGCATTAAACTCAAAGCAGGGGATGTTCTAAATGACTGCACAGGCCTCCTGCCCTTATCAGATATGAAGGGGAAAATGGCTTTTTATATAAGGTGTTCATGAAATTTAACCTTACCTTAATCCTTAAAGAAATATAGACATTCAATTATTAAAATATCAAAATAGTTTTATTCTATGAGATGGATGCATACTTCTGTTGTTCCTAAATGTGAGGGTTGCATAAAGATCATTTAAAATTCCTTCAGTTGTATTAGGACTCAGCTGTTTCACAATGTAAGGTGAACTACAAATCACTTTGAAATGCTTCCAGAACCTTAGTAGTACCTAATTTTAAGACTACTGATAGTGATAAAACTATAATCAGATGACTATATAATGATAACAATTGAGATTCTATTGTAGAGACTTAGAAAGTTCTAGCTTATTTTAGCTATTAGCTGTCATGGGTCTAAAACCAATCATGATTTTTGTTTCAAATATTATTGAGAATACATCCATAAATACAGTCACAGCATGCACAAAGGAAGCATGGACCCAGCTGTAAAGGATTTGAAAAGTGAGGATTTCTTCAAACATGATTCACCTGATGATAGTAAATTACAGTAGTTTATACTGATGAGTATATTGATACATCACTATGCACTTTATCTGCTGCCTTTTCAGCACTTGTTCTTTTTACATAAAGAGCTTTGCTACTTGCTAACTGAAATAACTGAATTCTCAAGTATTAAAAATAGCAGAGTATGTTTGTGGTCATTCATTTTTATCCGTCCTCAGCTAAATGGAATAAACACACACACAAAATAGTTCTATATATCAAATAGAAGTANTATCTGCTGCCTTTTCAGCACTTGTTCTTTTTACATAAAGAGCTTTGCTACTTGCTAACTGAAATAACTGAATTCTCAAGTATTAAAAATAGCAGAGTATGTTTGTGGTCATTCATTTTTATCCGTCCTCAGCTAAATGGAATAAACACACACACAAAATAGTTCTATATATCAAATAGAAGTATAAATATAGGCACACAATAAAATTTTTATCATATATGTAAGATTTATATACAATGATACATAAAAATGCAGAAAAGATTTGCCATAGAATTAAATATCAGTCTCTCTCTTCTGTGTATAGCTCATTGCTTCATTGGCTGTGGTAGGATAAGTCTGGTCCCTGTAACCCTTTGCTCAATATTAATTACAAAGTCCTATAAACTACTGGCAGTATGTTGTCATCATATGGTCCTTTGTTTCGATTTGTCCTTTTGCATAAAACTATCTACAATTGAATGTGCAGCTAGTTATATTTTATCTTTTGCAGTTCTATGTGTTTTATTATTCTATGTGTTTAATCATTTTAGTTTTTCACTTCAGTTAAAGCTTTATTTTAGTAATTTAACTCATTCAAAAAACACAACAGGAAGAACACTTTTAAACATTTGTTGGAATTATTTTAGAATACAGTATGTCCTTATGAATTTGTGATTTACAGGTGACTAGCATAGTCTTCAGAAAGTTAAAGTGCAATTAAATAATTTCTGAGAAAGCAAAGTAGTTTGTGCATCAATGTTTGCTTTTGTCACTGAAGCCTTTGCTATATACATTTCACTCCCAATAGTGTAATTGTCTTAAATGTACTGTGCAAGATAATAAATAATCTGGAGAAGTTAATGTCTAAAAATACCAATTAATAAGCTCATTCAAGTATTTATTTTTAAAGCTCTGTTTAATATTATGTGCAAAGCAGGTGCTAGTAACTGGGATTATTAAGTCAAAAATACCTATCACCTACTCCTAGGTGATTAAGATGTTCAAGATGATTTTAGAAAAGGCAGAGGAACCAGAGATCAAATTGCCAACATCCACTGGATCATCAAAAAAGCAAGAGAGTTTCAGAAAAGCATCTATTTCTGCTTTATTGACTATGCCAAAGCCTTTGACTGTGTGGATCACAATAAACTGTGGAAAATTCTGAAAGAGATGAGAATACCGGACCAACCTGACCTGCCCCTTGAGAAACCTGTATGAAGTCAGGAAGCAACAGTTAGAACTGAACATGGAACAACAGACTGGTTCCAAATAGGAAAAGGAGTATGTCAAGGCTGTATATTATTATCCTGCTTATTTAACTTCTATGCAGAGTACATCATGAGAAATGCTGGGCTGGATGAAGCACAAGCTGGAATCAAGATTGCTGGGAGAAATGTCAATAACATCAGATACGCAGATGGCAGCACACTTAACAGCAGAAAGTGAAGAAGAACTAAAGAGTGGGAGCTCATATACACTCGTGGCTGATTCATGTCAATGTATGGCAAAACGAATACAGTATTGTAAAGAAAAACAAACTAAAAAATAAAAATTTTAAAAAACAACAAAAAAGAGTCTCACGATGAAAGTGAAAGAGGAGAGTGAAAACTTGGCTCAACATTCAGAAAACGAAGATCATGGCATCTGACCCCATCACTTCATGGCAAATAGATGGACAAACAGTGGAAACAGTGGCAGACTTTATTTATTTGGGCTCCAAAATCACTGCAGGTGGTGACTGCAGCTATGAAATGAAAAGACACTTACTCTTTGGAAGGAAAATTATGACCAACCTAGACAGCATATTAAAAATCAGAGTCATTACTTTGCCAGCAAAGGTCCATCTAGTCAAGGCTATGGTTTTTCCAGTGGTCATGTATGGATGTGAGAGTTGGACTGTGAAGAAGGCTGAGCACTGAAGAATTGATGCTTTTGAACTGTGGTGTTGGAGAAGACTCTTGAGAGTTCCTTAGATTGCAAGGAGATCCAATCAGTCCATTCTGNGTGAAGAAGAACTAAAGAGTGGGAGCTCATATACACTCGTGGCTGATTCATGTCAATGTATGGCAAAACGAATACAGTATTGTAAAGAAAAACAAACTAAAAAATAAAAATTTTAAAAAACAACAAAAAAGAGTCTCATGATGAAAGTGAAAGAGGAGAGTGAAAACTTGGCTCAACATTCAGAAAACGAAGATCATGGCATCTGACCCCATCACTTCATGGCAAATAGATGGACAAACAGTGGAAACAGTGGCAGACTTTATTTATTTGGGCTCCAAAATCACTGCAGGTGGTGACTGCAGCTATGAAATGAAAAGACACTTACTCTTTGGAAGGAAAATTATGACCAACCTAGACAGCATATTAAAAATCAGAGTCATTACTTTGCCAGCAAAGGTCCATCTAGTCAAGGCTATGGTTTTTCCAGTGGTCATGTATGGATGTGAGAGTTGGACTGTGAAGAAGGCTGAGTGCTGAAGAATTGATGGTTTGAACTGTGGTGTTGGAGAAGACTCTTGAGAGTCCCTTGGACTGCAAGGAGATCCAACCAGTCCATCCTAAAGGAAATCAGTCCTGAATAGTCACTGGAAGGACTGACGTTGAAGCTGAAACTCCAATCCTTTGGCCACCTGATGTGAAGAGCTGACTCATTGGAGAAGACCCTGATGCTGGGAAAGATTGAAGATGGGAGAAGAAAGGGATGACAGAGGATGAGATGGTTGGATGGCATCACAGACTCAATGAGCATGAGTTTGAGTAAACTCCGGGAGTTGCTGATGGACAGGTTGGTTTGGTGTGCTGCAGTTCATGGGGTCGCAAAGAGTCGGACACAACTGAGCGACTAAACTGAACTGAGTTGATTAAAAAAGATTTTAAAAAGGTGTTTAACAGGGACAGTAGAGTGTATTAAATATGGTAGGAATATATGTCATATTTGATCAGGGGCACCTCAGATTGAGTGAAAAGCAAGAAGGAAAAATATCTTATTAAAATTGAGATTGTAATTAAGTTCACTTGATAAGAAGTAGGTGAGGTTATGTTAACTGCTTTTATCCAACTTGAAAGGAAATATATTTTAAAGTGCTTATGCTTAGCAAAAGAGGGATAATAAACCAAAATATAAAGATTCTATTAAAACCGACTTCTCTCCATTTGGAATCCACATCAATATACTCTTGAGTGTGAGTAAAATATAACTTCAGAGTTGTTTTCTTCCATAGGAACAAGGTTGATTTAGCCACACTGACCAGGTAGACCGAAGTAGAAAGTCAAAGCTGCTTACTGGTATTTATTACATAATATTAGCTTTCACAATGTAAGGCATTTGTAAAAAGATTGCCATATTTCTGTTTTTAGTAACCTTTTCTCCCCACACTGTTGAGATTGTTTTAAGATTAGTTGAACCCTAAGGGCAGTATGTATTTTTATTTGACTGTGGGTTAGGAAAGATGTGGATAGCATTCCATGACTTGTTTAAAACTAGCCAATGTATCACTGAAGAAAACCTTCTGAAAAGGAAAAAACAGAAAGCTATTAAAGAATCTGTACTCTTTAAAGTTGCTTTTATTGGTTTGTATCTCTTCTTAAAGCAATGATACCAGTTGGATTCTTCTAAGATTGAATGCTAGAAGGGCTTTCTCAGGATCAATGCAAAATATCTATTCAGAAGATAACATAACTGATAAATTGAGATGATTCCAGAGGAGAGATTATATTCTCCTTACAGTTCGAAGACTCTCCCCTCAAGTATTGATAAGCAGATAGTCCATTTTAGTAACCTGCGATGTGGTGCATTCAGAAAACTTATAGCTGTGTTGAGGGGTGCAAAAGAAGGAAGCTTTATTCCCTCATACTATCCAGAGACTGCTGATAAACTCATGGAAATTCCTGGGGGGTTTATTTTAGCTGTTTTTCTTCAACCTAGGCTTACTTGCTCATAACTATAGGTTTTTCTCTATCTCCAGATTCATTAGTCTCTGAGATATTTGCAAACTGGAAAATACAGAGAGTCTTGAGCAGAATGTATTTTCTGCATTTAGCTATTTTTTGTCTTTATGTTGTGCATACTGAACTGGTTATTAAACTAAGGAGAGTGCAGGTGAGAACGTTTCTTTTTAATATATGCTAATGACGGCAGTTTGGGCCCAAATGTGCTGCTGTTTCTATGTAACACTTTGATACTGCTGGGAAGAGTCTCTCCTAAGTGGCTTTATAGTTAATTATTATCCTCTTCATACCTTAATTTGGATTCTGTGCTACCATTCAACACTTTTTTCAGCCTTCCAATACCTGGCAAACTAGCTCATAGCTTTATCACCTATACTGAGAAGATTGAGAAAATAAATTAAGAACAATTTCTTTTCAGATTTGATTTTCATACCTTGAAAAACATTTCAGCGAACATTAGAATTTCTAATATCTTATTCTATTACCTCGAAAATACGGAATTTAAAATAGAAGCCTTGATTTTGAATAAAATGGACATAATTAAGGCATTCTAAAAAGCTCAACCAATTTGCAATGGATGGATAAGAATTTTCAGCATGAATTAGAGCAAGTTGAAATTATAGAACTTAAGTGTAGTCTTAAGAATGTGCTTAGTATCTATTGTTAGATCTAAGATAGATATTAGTCTCTATAGATTTATCTGTCTATGTATAAAGAGAGATCACTGTTTTCAGTTGATTTCTCTTGTACCTTGTTTTTTTACTTAGTGTTGTGCTGAAACTGAGAACACACATGTTTAGAATCCACGTAGAGAAAAATTTTCTAGTGTCTTTGAGGCAGTTGTGGTATGGTGACTCCAACAGTTAATAACCAATTTCTATACTGTTTAGTAAGCCAGCTGTGCCATTTACTAGTTTTATGACTCTGAGAACACATTTAACCTATTGGATGTCCAATTTTCCTATATCGAATAGAGAAGGAGGCGCTAATGTGGGAGAGGGGAAGTTTTTCCATCTAACTCCTGAAATTTAATGATCTAGGGCAAGCTATCGTACTTCCTCTTTGACACGTTTCCAGTGTGTTAGTGTGTAGAACCTTCTGAAAAGAGCATGATGCTTTTCATCATGTATTGTTGCCCATAAGGCAAACTGAAAATTTTTGTGTCTTCTGGAGAAACACTGAAATGATATTTGCCTCTGAAACAAAGAACACAGTGCACCAAGAATCCAGCAACTTCTGGGCTATTCAGTAGTGCCTGGCATATCCTACCGACCTTCCTAGACACCTTACCTGGTTAGCAGTTGATGGGACCTTACTGTTGTTCCTTCATCCTTCCAATACTTCTCCACACCAGGCTTTGTGTTATTCCTTCTGGAGTGGCAGTGAAAAGAATGCAAACCTCAAGTGCCAAGACAGACTGAGCAATTGTCTTCTGAAAATGAAGAACACACAGGTCTTCAGCCATCTTGGCTCATCTGGTAGAGCTCTTGGGTGTTCGGTGGAGAAAGATAATAATGTTCTGGTGTCAGAAGTATCTCTTTCCACCCACAGACTCTGGAGTTGAAGGGTAATTAATTACA
Source organism: Neotragus moschatus (assembly GCA_006410615.1). Lineage (NCBI taxonomy): Eukaryota > Metazoa > Chordata > Mammalia > Artiodactyla > Bovidae > Neotragus > Neotragus moschatus. The sequence goes on from SJYA01002872.1 coordinate 681,843, forward strand.
CAGGGAAACAGTGGTTATTCAGAGAAACTTACACTCAATCCATGGCCTCATGGACACAGATAAAGTGATAAATAAAAGTAAATGATATCCATTGGGAATATGTTCAAAATATTTTTAAATCCCTAATATTAGAGTTTGCTCCAAAACTTGTCTTGCGTTCATCATAAAATAAACTAGGTTTGTTAGAAAAAGGAGGTCAGAAGGTAACTTCTCATAATCACATTTATATGATTGCTTCTCTCTCTCCCCATTTTCTTTTTATTTTCTTTTAAACTGATTTTACTGGAGTATAGTTTATTTGCAGGATCAAATACTGACTCATTAGAAAAGATACTGATGCTGAGAAAGATTGAAGGCAGGAGGAGAAAGGGGATGACAGAGGATGAGATGGTTGGCTGGCATTGCAGACTTCATGGACATCAGCTGAGCAATCAGGAAGATAGTGAAGGACAGGGAAGCCTGGCATGCTTGCTTCAGTCCGTGGGGTCACAAACAGTCAGACACGACTTAGCTACTGAACAACAATAGTCGATTTACAATGTTGTATCCATTTCTGCTGCACAGCAAAATGAATCCGCTATTCATATACATATTATATATCCACACTTGTTTAGATTGTATTCCCATGTAAGTCATCACAAAATATTGAGTAGAGTTCCCTGGGCTAAGTAGGCTCTTATTAGTTATCTATTTTATATATAGTAGTGTGTATATGTCAATCCCAGCCTCCCAATTCATCCTTACACCCATTACCTTTTCCCTCTTGGTAACCATAAGCTCCAATGGCTTCTTAACAAAGGTGAATTTGTTGCTTTTTTTTTTTGAGTATAATTGCTGTGCACTGCTATGTCAGTTTCTTCTGTATGGCAAAGTGAATCAGCCATAAGTATATGTATCCCCTCTTTCTTTGGATTTATTTCCCATTTGATCACCACAGAGCACTGAGAAGAGTTCCCTGTGCTATACAGCAGTTTTTCATTAGCTATCTATTTTATACACAGTAGTGTGTATATGTTATTCCAATCTCTCAATTCATCCACCATTGCCCTTTGCCCCTTGGTATCCATACATTCGTTCTCTTCATCTGTATCTCAATTTCTGCTTTGTGAATAAGAGCATCTGTACCATTTTTCTAGATTTCACATATAAGCCCTATTATACGTTATTTGTTGGTCTCTTTCTGACTTTCTTTCCTCTGTATGACAGTCACTGTACAACCCACAGTACCTGCTCATGGTACAGTGAAAAACTAGTTGTAGATCTTAAGTTACTTGAATTTTTCAGACATGAGACTGAATTCCTATAAAAAAGGCCAACAATTTTTAAACTTAGCTCATCAATATCCTTCAAAAACAAGTCAAAATAAATAACTGGCATTTTTAAATAGAATTGGTCAAATTACAAGAATGATGGGTAATTTAGATTCTCATCCACCAGCCTAAGGCACTTCCCTAAGAAGGGCAATTGGGGAAACCGTGAACAGATTTTAGGATGAACTAGTTAAAACTTCCCGTTTCCCACTGACAATGATAAATATATATATATGTTTCAAATATATCTCTGAAAATAAAGTTTTGACCAAAGATTTGACTTTCCTGGGTTAGAATACTGGAGTTGGGTAGCCATTCCCTTCTTCAGGGGATCTTCCCTACCAACGGATTGTGCCCAGGTCACCTGCATTGCAGGTAGATTCTTTACCATCTGAGCCACTAGGGAAGCCCTAACACACAAGTCTTTAGTGAAATTCTTTAAAAATGAATAAGGAGCAATTATAGGAAAACATATTAAATAATATTTTCCAATAAAGATTATGACTACATTAAAACTTAACTCTTAATACATAGGCCCTGAGTGATTTACCAAATTGTTTATGTAGGTGCAAAATAGTCAACTAAAGAAAATAGCTTCTAATCAAGTAAATGACTTTTAATTTAATGCAGCTGAACATACAGTGAATGTCCCACATCACTGAACAGTTAATGCTATCTTTTATCCTTTATCATTTTCTTTATGAGCTAAGGGATTGTTCCTTCAGATTCTTCTAATCCTCATAATACCTGGGCCATTATTAGAAATCCTTGCTCTTCGGATAACATCCAATTTCTTATGAATCTCATGAGTATTAAAGAAATCTTGTTAAATGAAAATAGAGGTATCACATCTTGCCTGGAATTTCATTTGCAATTCAGTAGTTTAAGTGCTGATATAAAGAGAAGGCTCACTTGAAACTCACATTAGTGTGTTTTTTTTTCCCTCTGTCTGTAGGCATGCCACATTCAATATGTAAAAGCTAGGAAAATATTACTTTTGAGCTCTCTTCTTGATCATGAGTAAGACTGAGTAAGGTAAAGGGCAGAAAGAGATGGAGAGATGTAATTCTAAGAGATGGACAAATTTGTAATCAATGCCACAAAAACATCTAGTACTTTAAAAATGTTGTTGCTGTTTAGTTGCTCAGTTGGTTCTGCAATTCCATGGACTGCAGCCTGCCAGGCTCCCCTGTACATGGGATTTCCCAGGCAAGAAATTTCCTTCTTGCCAGAGTAGGTTGCCATTTCCTTTTCCAGAGAATCTTCCCAACTCAGGGATGGAACCCACATATTCTGCTTTGGCAGATGGCTTTACTGCTGAGCCACCAGGGAATCCCAATTTTTAAGATAAATTACTTGAAATATATTATCCATTGTAGTCTTCATCTTGGTTAGTAAACCTTCCCATTGATACCAAAATAAAGAGCTTGGAATAGTTCTTAAACAACTCCTTTATTTTTAGTGCCTTACAGAACTTTCTCAACATGATAAAAGATACTACTTTGGAGTGCAGGTTTGTACTGCCCTGGCTCCAGATACATATCTAGAAATCCTAACACCCAATTTGATGGGTTTTGGAAGAGAAGACTTTGGGAACTGAGACTCCTCATGAGTGAAATTAGTGCCCTTAGGAAGGAGATTCCAGAGGGCTGGCTCATTTCTCCTGCCAAGTGAGGACACAGGGAGGAGATAGCTGTCTATGAACCAGGAAGCCGTTCTCATTAGACACTAAATCTCATCTTGAGTTGACTAGCCTTCAGAATTGTAAGAAATAAATGTTTCTTATTTAAATTATCTGGGCTTTGTGATGGCTCAGCAGGTAAATAATCCACCTGCCAATACAGGAGACACAAGTTCAATCCCTGGGTCGGGAAAATGCTCTGGAGGAGGAAATCCTAGAAAACCCCAGAAAATCCCATGGACAGAGTAGCCTAACAGGCTATGGTCCATGGCATCACAAACAGTCAGACAAGACTGAGCGACTAAGCAGAGCACAGCACAAATATAAGCTACCCAGCCTATGGTAGTTTGACATAGTACTGCTAATGGACTTAGTCACTTGGTACCAAGAGTGAGATGCTGCTATAACAAATACCAAACAGATAGAAGTGACTTTGGAACTGAGTCATGGGTAGATGATGGAAGAGTTTATAAGTGCATACTGGGAAAGCCTACATTATCATCAATAGTCTGTTAAGGGTGATTCTGTTGAGAGTTCATAAAGAAAAGAGGACAGCTGTTTATCTTCTAAAGAATACTTGAGTGACTGTAAACAGAATGTTGGTATAAATGAGGAATGTAAAGACTATTCCTTTGAGATTTCAGATAGAAAGGAGGAATGTGCTATTGGAACCAAGAAAAAAGGCAATCAAAGAACTTGTATGAATTGTGTTTCTGATCTTGTGTTTTGTGGAAGGCAGAACATGTGAGTGAAGAGATTTCTAGAAAAGTGTTGAAGGCTTGACTCCTCCTGACTGCTTATGGTAAAATGTGAGAAAAGAGAAATTACTTAAAGAGAGAATTGTTAAGGAAAAAAGCAAGAAGAATATAAAGATTTGGGAAAATTTCAGCCTATCCATATTGTAAAAACTGAGAATATGAAGGGTGTGGCCTGCTGAATATTTGATAAGGGAGTTTAATGGCTTCCCTGGTGGCTCAGACTAAAGAATCCACCTGCAGTGCGGGAGACCTGGGTTCGGTCCCTGGGTTGGAAAGATCCCCTTGAGAAGGGCACGGCAACCCACTCCAGTATTATTTCCTGGAGAATTCCATGGACAGAGGAGCCTGGCAGGCTATAGTCCATGGGGTCACAAAGAGTCGGACACAACTGAATGACTAGGCACAGCACAATGTTATTCACACTGTTACATTTTGGTCTTAACTTGGATCTGTTACTCTGCCCTTATTTCCTATTTCTACTTTTCAGGATGGTTATGTCCATCCTTTACCTGGCCCACCAATGTGTTTTGAAAATATTTAACTTGTTTGAGTTCAGAGGTGGAGAGCAAAAGACCTCAGATGAACCACACGTTTCATGCATATCTGATTTGAATAATATTTAGATGAGACTTTGGACATAGTCTTTAGGGTTCTTGGGATCAAAGGAATGTATTTTGCTCACTGCCTCTGACAGAATGAGCTATTCAGTTATCTACTCATCCCAAAACCTTTGAAAATTACCCCTGGTCAAAAACCCTAAAGTGGTTTATACTCCATACATGACAACCGTAGAGAAAAATGGCATCCCATGAAACAATTCATTATTTAAAGTAGATTTGGGGAAGACATCCAGGGTTTTCTATGTTGAATGTCCCAGCCTCCGACCCTGGCTTTCTTCAGAAAATATGGAAGGGAGTGTGATAGACTGGAATGCATGTCATGTATTCAGGACTTCCAAATTGGACTGTCATGGAATTTGTCATTCAATGTGACTGAAGGGTGCATTTTATTTTTTCAAATAAATTATTTGAAGAAACAATACCTTTTTCCAAGAAACACCTTAATAGGAGAAAGAGTTGGTTTGGCTTGCTGGAAATGGAGACTATTAAATGTGGCCTCAAGATTGTACTCCTTGTTGGGGAGATTTTAGAATATTTGCAATGATGGAGGTGAAAAGGGGTGATGGAGATCATTACAATGATGGGGACAAATAGGGCTGAGACAGCCGGGGAACAAGCCTACTGCTTCTCCAGAGTTAACAGGAATAGAAAGCAAACTGGAGGTAACATGACCCTTCCTTCATCTTTCAGGATCCTTCTATTGGCCACAATTTGTGAAACTGCTTAGGAAATCAGCTGTGAAAGTAGAATTAATAGCCTGCAGGATCCAAGTCCTAGCCTTTCAGAGGATGAGTTTAGAAGTGTAAGAAAAGAAGCTTAGAGAGTAGCTCAATTTTAATATTGATAAGTTTCATTTTAAGCTCTGGGTCAAAGGGAGTGGACAGAGGATCTGAAGGAGAGGATGAGATACATAAATGGACCTGGATCCAAACAACGCACGCATGCATGCACACACACTCACACACACACACTCTCACTCTCACTCGCTCATTCACTCTGTCCCTCCCAGCCCTGGGTTGCAGGAAGGTTACAGAATAAACACCACCATTACCTCTCTCCATAAGCCTGCAGAGGAGGGACTTAAGAAAATGAAAAGCACCAGACATGTGACATTTTCCTTCTGTTTCCTGAGTTGTACTTAAGACTGTCTTAAAGTTGAAGAAGTGAATGTGAGAAAGTCTGCAATGTATTAGTAATAACAAGGAACAGCGCTGTGGCCAGTTGAATAAACCCCTTAGTCTCGCTCTGTGAGCAAGGTCATCACTGATGGTGGGATGTGTACTAATATCAGTATGTGGAGGCATCATCCATTAACACAGCACGGCTGAAAGCAGCAGCTTTGAAGTGAGAGGGACAAAGTTTACAGCTTACTGGTTCTGGGTCATTGAGGCAGTTAAGCTCCTTGGATTTAGCTCTAAAATGGAGGAAATTATGTCTAACTTATAGCACACATGTGAGTTTAATTTTTATAACTGATAAGTGCAGATAGAGCATGTTGACTCGACACTGACTGCATATTTAATAAATCATACTTTTTATTATTATAAATGTAAACTGCTTTTCATACTGAACTGCTAAAAGATCGATGAAGGAACGGGCAAAGGGTAACTGGTGTTTAAGGTGTGTACAGGGTCAGAGAAAAAAGTGTCATGTCTGTATAGAGCAGGAGTGATAACTAGCAGATATGTCATCGAATGGGTCCAAAACTTAGGTAGCGTAAGTAACTGGAGGCTCAAATGCTAACAGATTAGATCCCCAATTTAATAACTATATGATAACAATGTATTCACAGAAAAACTTATTCTCTTAATTGGCAGTTTTTATTATATTTAACCAAAAATCACAGTCTTTATTTTCATGAAGAATAACATGAAAATGACATACGTATTATCTGTCATCTCTTTTTTCTGTCATGCCATCTAGCCATCCATCTATCTGTCTATCATATGTATCTGTACTACTACTGTACAGTATTATGTGGAGGTGTTCAAGAAAATTTATTTATTTTATTATTTTTTTAATATATATAATTTTATTACAAAATTTTTTTTAAAAAAACAAAACGCAACATTCTTGTTCTAGAAAACCCCAAAATTGCTATTGATGCTAATTTTTATGAGTTTGCTGTGCTACCATACACAAGTCAAGAAATTAAAGAAACCATTAAATATTTAGAAACATTTAACANTGTCCACCTGGCGAAAGATTGTCCGCAGAGTTCCGCGCAGCGGCCGCGTCTGACCGCTACGCTACTGCCCTGGCTCCAGCGTGAACTGGTTCGTCGCTAACGCAATCCTCTGCCTCTTGTTTTGCAGACTTCTCCGCGCCACTGCAACTTGACGAGCCGAGTCACAGACCACATCCCCGCCCGAGAAAATTTATATTAGAGAATATATCTGAATAAAAATGCTGTTTAAATTATTCCTTGGCAGATCAATATACATAGGAATTATGGCTCCCTCACTTTGGACCGAAACTAAAATATTTGTGGAAAATATAGAAGTATGTAATAATACAATATACATTCTTTAAGTAAGGTTTCCACTGGCATTATTTGAATGGCTTTCTCTACAATTTTTCTTACATCATTCTTTTTAAATAATGTAAATTAATAGCCTAGAATTTTCACATTATCATCATTGATTTTATAATTATAAAACAAAAGAGACATTAAAAAGAACGAGTTGAGAAGTAGAACTCTGCCATGTAGTTCAAAATGCCTTTCTACTCTTTGATTCTCAAACATAACCCATTTTGTGTAACCTAATCAAAATATCGGAGAAGGCAATGGCACTCCACTCCAGGACTCTTGCCTGGAAAAATCCCATGTAAGGAGGAGCCTAGTAGGCTGCAGTCCATGGGGTCGCTGAGGGTCGGANAGAACGAGTTGAGAAGTAGAACTCTGCCATGTAGTTCAAAATGCCTTTCTACTCTTTGATTCTCAAACATAACCCATTTTGTGTAACCTAATCAAAATATCGGAGAAGGCAATGGCACTCCACTCCAGGACTCTTGCCTGGAAAAATCCCATGTAAGGAGGAGCCTAGTAGGCTGCAGTCCATGGGGTCGCTGAGGGTCGGACACAACTGAGCAACTTTCACTTTTCACTTTCCTGCACTGGAGAAGGAAATGGCACCCCACTCCAGTATTCTTGCCTGGAGAATCCCAGGGACAGGGGAGCCTGGTGGGCTGCCATCTATGGGGTCGCACAGAGTCGGACACAACTGAAGTGAGTTAGCAATCACAATATATACAAAACTGTTATCCAGACTCTCTTGCTTACTTAGTAGTATATTTGCAACCCAAGCATGTGCCACTTTTATTCCTGTCATTAAAAAAAGCAAACATTTGTAAGTCTTTTAAAAAACGTTTCCCAGCTTCACTGAGGTATAAGAGTTATACAGAACGTGCACATATTTATTACACACAGTTTGAAGAGCTTTTCCATATGTGTTTTCAGAACACCATCACCACAGTCCGGGTACTAGATCTATCTGCCATATCCAAATTTGTTCTCCTGTGTCCCTTTGTTGGTTGCTGTTTGTTGTTTGCTTTGTGTCTGTGTAGTAAGAACAGTTTACATGAGACAAATCACAAGGAGATATCATCTCATATCAATTGGGATAACTTTTATTTTAAAAAAAAGTTTTGATGAGGATGTGGAGAAATTGGCACTCTTATGCACACTGACAAGAATTGTAAAATGGAGCAACTCCTATGGAAAAGAGTATGGAGCATCCTCAAAAATATCAAGAAGTGACATATAAGCCAAAAGCTCAATAGACTTTACTTAGAGGAATTAAGTGATATATAAAAATGTAGAGATTCACCTGTTTTATAAGTAGAAAGATTCAGTATTTTAAGATGTTAATTTTCTCCAGTTTACCTAGAGAGCAATGCAACCTTATGGAAATCATAGAAAACATTATTACAGAAATTGAAAACTGAATTTATATATGTATATGGAAAGATTTGAAGCAATTTTGATAAAAGAAAATTAAGTTAGCTTGCATTAGCTTAATGCAGCCAGCTTAATTCAAAATTTGCTCAAAACCTGCAGTGAACAAAAGTATTTGGAATTGGCAAAAGGATAAACTTATAAAAGTAAAAAAGTGCATATTCCAAGGTATTTCAATGGTAAATGATTATTAATAAACATCTTAAAATTTCTGAAATCCATTAAAAAAAATGAACCTTTTACACTTGCCACACACTATACACAAAAATAAACACACAATTGATATTAGGCCCAAAGATAAGAGCTAAAATATATAAAACTTCCAGAAGAACAATGTTTTGAACTTGAATCAAAATGTTTTGATCTTGAATCTAGAACAATCTTTTAAAAATCAGAGACAGAGTGTTTTGCCTATGTTCTCCTCTAGGAGTTTTATAATTTCTGGTCTTACGTTTAGATCTTTAATCCATTTTGAGTTTATTTTTGTCTATGGTGTTAGAAAGTGTTCTAGTTTCATTCTTTTACAAGTGGTTGACCAGTTTTCCCAGCACCACTTGTTAAAAAGATTATCTTTTCTCCATTGTATATTCTTGCCTCCTTTGTTGAAGATAAGATGTCCATAGGTGTGTGGATTTTTCTCTGGGCTTTCTATTTTGTTCCATTGATCTATATTTCTGTCTTTGTGCCAGTACCATACTGTCTTGATGACTGTGGCTTTATAGTAGAGCCTGAAGTCAGGCAGGTGATTCCTCCAGTTCCATTCTTCTTTCTCAAGATTGCTTTGGCTATTCGAGGTTTTTTGTATTTCCATACAAACTGTGAAATTATTTGTTCTAGCTCTGTGAAAAATACCACTGGTAGCTTGATAGGCATTGCATTGAATCTGTAGATTGTCTGACATAAATCACAGCAGGATCCTCTATGATCCACCACCCAGAATACTGAAAATAAAAGCAAAAATAAACAAGTGGGATCTAATTAAAATTAAAAGCTTCTGCACAACAAAGGAAACTATAAGCAAGGTGAAAAGACAGCCTTTNTTGTTCCATTGATCTGTATTTCTGTCTTTGTGCCAGTACCATACTGTTTTGATGACTGTGGCTTTGTAGCAATTTTAAAATGCAGTAAATGTTGACTGAAAACCAGAAACTGAATTTTGATATGATTAATAATGAGGAAAATGGATGTTTTCTAACAATCTTCATTAAACTATTTTGTAGGATATTAATATCTTCATAACCTTTCAGAGTCCTGAATTATGTCTCCTTATTATGTCCACTTTCTGTACCTCATTTCCATTTTTCCTAACCATTGTGGATATTGGCTGTTTTCACTGTTAATTATGAGCTACTTTTTTAGCTCCTGAGTTTTACAAAATACATTTATATTTTTAAAAAGTTATTTAGGAAAGATTTTTTGTCATAGTCTCAAAGGCTGGATCCATGTCAGATAAACTGCATTTTTGTTTCTTTCTTTCTTTTTTTTTTTTTACTTTATTTTACTAGAAGGAACACCAAGAAGACTAGCCCAAGTTATTTAAAAATACTGTATCTAACTCAGGCAACTTTTGAATTACCTGTATTTTTACTTCAAAAATAATTTCCTTTATTGTATGAAGGAAAAAGTCAGAAGTTAGTTACTTCTAGATTAAAATTATAGATCCTTTCATTCAGATGATAATTCCAAGTTCTTCACTGCATTTTTATAATCTAAATACTACATTTTAATCATATAGATATGTTTTTTATTTAGAATAAAAAGGTATATCTTCTCTATTTTTCCATTCTGTCTTATTGCTAGATTTTATGTTTATACAATATTTTTCAACTGAGAAATTCAAAGCATTCCTTTTACATTTTGTGACATTTCTTATCATCCATTTGGAGCTACTTTTATTTTTCTTTCAAATTTAAAACTAGTTGACATAATCACCTGTGACACAGTAATAAGTTTGATATCACACGTCATATATATACTAGTCTCATCACTTATTAGTGGATGTTTGCTCTTTGCAGAGCTGGGCATATATCACATACTAATTCATGTAGTTGTTGAGTTTAAACTCTAAATGTGCACACAGGCTTTTCTGTTACTTTTCCTGTGTAGTTTCAAAGCTATCATTATAATCTGGGTTGTTTTTGCTTATCATCAATAGATTTAGTTATGAGTTGTATTATTATTGCTACTGTATTGGTACACATGTCTGTGATTCCATAAGGGAAGAAATAAGGGTATAATAAACGAGTA
>SJYA01002872.1:701999-725626 GCA_006410615.1 Neotragus moschatus
GAAGTGATGGGACCAGATGCCATGATCTTCATTTTCTGAATGTTGAGCTTTCAGCCAACTTTTTCACTCTCCACTTTCACTTTCAAGAGGCTTTTTAGTTCCTCTTCACTTTCTGCCATAAGGGTGGTGTCATCTGCATATCTGAGGTTATTGATATTTCTCCCAGCAATCTTGATTCCAGCTTGTGTTTCTTCCAGTCCAGCGTTTCTCATGATGTACTCTGCATATAAGTTAAATAATCAAGGTGACAATATACAGCCTTGATATACTCCTTTTCCTATTTGGAACCAGTCTGTTGTTCCATGTCCATGCAGAACTATTATATTTCTGCTACAAGCATGTTGCTACGTTTGCTAAGATCTTTGAATACACTGCATAATTTGACTCTGAAATTTTTTTCCAGTAAATTCTTCATTTCTTTGCTTTTTCAGAGCCTACTTTACAATGTAATTTGATGAATTCAATTTGGCTTTTCTTGCTTGTTTTTTGAAAAGTGTGAGCTTACAAAGACAGGTACATCAGTGCCCTAGGCTACCAGAAATTATTTACAGGTCACAGTGAGGCATTGAATGGAATCTTATGGCTCTTGTGTGTCTATATCTGTATGTGTACATCATTATATGTCTATCTTAGGACAAATCTCCAAGATTCATCATAAGTAAAACTCTAAGCCTCTTTCTTATTTTCTGAAAATTTTATGGAGTGTATAAAGGACCACCCATCTTCTCAATCAGTTATACATTCATTTACAGTTCTTGGTATCAAACAATGCAAAACAAACTCACAGACCCTATTCTATCCTAGGAAATCCATTACTCCAAAAGTGTGTTGGCTTTGTCTGCCCAAGGTATAACCACATATTTTTTAAAGAGTGCATGTTGCTGCTTTGTTTGAGAGTCACAGTTATAGCTGTCTTTTACTAATATTCTTTCTTTTCTTTGAGTCTCCATGACTCTGATGCTTTTCACAAGTACAAATTTAAGGCTAGCAAACAAACACATTTTATTGAAAGTGAAATTTCTCATTTCTTATTTGGCTTGATTTCCTGGTGAATAATGGAGTGTGTGCTGCTCAGTCTCTCATTCACGTCTGATTCCTTGCAACCTCATGGGCTGTAACTTGCCAGCCTCCTCTGTCCATGGAATACTTCAAACAAAAATACTGAGTGGGTTGCCATTTCCTCTTCCAGGGATCTTTACAACTCAGGGATGGAGCCCGCATTTCCTGTGTCTCATGGGAGTCATCAAAGGGAGATACTTTACTGCTGAGTCATCAGGGAGGAATAATGGAGTAGGAAATGGCAACCCACTCCAGTATTCTTGGCTGAAAACTTCCATGGACAGAGGAGCCTGGCAGACTACAGCCCATGGGGTCCCAAAGAGCTGGATATGACTGAGTGACTAAGCACACACACCTGGTGAATAAATGCTCTTTAGTCTTATAAGACCTTTATTTTTTCCTAAATGATATTTCTACCTCTATTCCTAAAATCAATCTAGATGCAGCATGTGGTAGATAACAGACTGAAATTACATTTCAAAGTAACAAAAACACCTAGTTAAATGATATCACATAATTTGCTGGTAATTCATGTTACCTTTCAGTAAAATAAAATATCTTAGCAACATAATATATTTATAAGCCTTTTAAATAAATTGAATTCAGCCTCAAAAAGAAAAAAATAAGGAAAGGAAAAATATACCAAACTACAAAACTTCAACCAGAAATACATTTGATTTACATTAATTTTAAATAGTTCTCTTTAAAAAAAAATACTTTTTTGTTATCATTTCAACTATATTTTCCTCTGGTACTGGTTTCTCTGTGAAGTGAAAACTGATGAATCTATATTTCTTGACATTGTGGTGGTTGCTAAGTCCACTTCCGACTCTTTGCAACCCCATGGACTGCAGCACTCTGGGCTTCCCTACCCTTCACTATCGCCTAGGAGTTTGCTCAAATTCATGTCCATTGAGTCAGTGATGCCATCCAACAATTTCATCCTCTGACCTGCTCCCCCTTCCCCTCTTGCCCTCAATCTTTTCCAGCATCAAGGTGCTTTCCGGTGAGCCAGCTCTCTGTGTCACATGGCCAAAGTATTGGAATTTCAAGTATAACAACAGTCCTAACAATGAATGTTCAGGATTGACTGCCTTTGAGATTGACTGATTTGATCTTCTTGTAGTCTAAGTCAGTAGTGTTCTCAAACATCACAATTTCAAAGCATCAGTTCTTCGGTGCTTGGCCTTCTCTATGCTTTTTGGACCAGGGAGGAATTGGCAAAAATCATCCTACTCCTGGACACTGGGCTGCAGACATCAGTGGCAAGGACTGGAATGTGACTCTTGACTCACAGGTACCCAAAGTGAGCAAGAGCACAGGAGAGGCACGCTTTGTCAGTAGCAGACATCCAGTAACCATGTGTTTCATCAAACATAGTTGCAGCAATTCTGACATATCTCCCCAGGATATTAGAATACAGTAATATTGCAAGATGGGTGAAACTAGTTTCACTCCTTGTGAGGTCTCATTACTGGGTGCTGGACTAATGCTATCAGTGTAAACCATCCTGTATGCAGGCCCGGTCATTGCATTAACTGCATGGGAAATCATTTGTATGGGAAAAAACCCACAAAACATAAAAAATGAGGTTTTCTGGTGAGTTGACTGAGAAATGAAAAAGAAAAAGTCTTTTACGCTTTTATAAAAAGCTTATCATAAGGTGATGTTGAGTCCTGATTTACAAGAAANCTGTATGCAGGCCCGGTCATTGCATTAACTGCATGGGAAATCATTTGTATGGGAAAAAACCCACAAAACATAAAAAATGAGGTTTTCTGGTGAGTTGACTGAGAAATGAAAAAGAAAAAGTCTTTTACGCTTTTATAAAAAGCTTATCATAAGGTGATGTTGAGTCCTGATTTACAAGAAAATGTCTAAATAACAGGAGGCTTTCACAGACACAAGTAAGCTAGTCAAAGCTACAAAAAAAAAAAAAAAGAGCTTTGCGAGTTCAGTTGAGATTCCAGTAAAGGAAAAATAATCTCTTGGACTTGTAGAGTGCTTTTGTAACATAAAAAATATAGGGCATGAAGTGATTAAATATTGATGCCCTTTAGCTGATGTTTCCAGGGGAATATTTAATTATAAAAGAAGGGTTATTGTGCAGCACAGTTGGAGATGGGCTCAGCGAGACACAAAAATTTGGCAGGAATTAGGATACAGATCATTTGTGCATGGTAATGAGTGGACCTTCACTGTATAAGCAAAATACTTGATGAACATTTTTCAAGTGCATTATTTTGAGTCATGCAAGAATACATTAAAATAACACACATATATCCATTATAAGTACTGCCCTCATCAAGTCCAGCACTAACTATACAAATAAGCCTAAAATGAGTTAAAACCAAAGTATCAGAAGTTTGGTACAGAGCAAATTAAATATTGTATTTGGTCAGTAATCTAGTTTCTCAATCTCCAGTGAGTCTGTGGGGCTTCATGAGTCTGATCACTGGCGTTTTGCTCAGTGGTTTGGTGTTTGGTGATACTGAGGGCCCTCCAGAGGAGACAGAAGTCAGAGTCTTGAAAGAACCAGAAAAAAGATTTCTGTCTCTGATGTTGGGGTGGCACTCTGTTGCCATACTGATGTGATGATGAAGGCCGTGTCATCAAGGGTCACAGCTGCCTGTGCTTGGGAAACTAGCACAATGGAACATGCTCCCTAGTATCCTCTGAGCCCCATACACGTACCTCATCTCACACATCCCTCATGCCTTCACTCTCCCCACGTCCCTTCAGACAATAAGCTGGGCACCCCACTCTGCTCTTAGGCTAGAAGGCAGAGGCATCCACTGCAGGTGGATTAACAGAAGCTTAAAGCAAATCATCTCCCCTTTAAGAAGACATAGGTGTTAGGTCAAGCTCACAAAACAGAAGAGAAAAAAAAAAATTAAAAGGCTGAGGTTGCAACCACATTAAGAGTAATAACTTCTGTCCTTCAAAATACACTACCAACATATTTTTTATCAATAACTACTTTATTTTTAATATAAATTTATTTCTTTTAATTGGAGGTTAATTACTTTACAATATTGTATTGGTTTTGCCATACATCAACATGAATCTGCCACAGGTATACACATGTTCCCCATCCTGAAACCCCCTTCCTCCTCCCTCCCTGTACCATCCTTCTGGGTCATCCCAGTGCACCAGGACCAAGCATCCAGTATCATGAATCGAACCTGGACTGGCGATTCATTTCATATATATTATACATGTTTCAATGCCATTCTCCCAAATCATCCCACCCTAGCCCTCTCCCACAGAGTCCAAAAGACTGTTCTAAACATCTTTGTCTCTTTTGCTGTCTCACATACAGGGTTATCATTACCATCTTTCTAAATTTCCATATATATGCATTAGTATACTGTATTACCAATACATTTGAAAAGATACTTATAATACATTACAGATCTCAGAATTTACCTAACCCCAAATGCTAGCATCAAAGTCTCTGATATTCTCTTCCTTGTGAAACACTGAGGTGATGAAAAACCTGGGCCAGATGTTCTTGGAAATATGGAAATAGAATGCTAGCAGAATTCTATTCATTGGAAAATCTTATCTGGAAAAAAACAGTGAAACAAAAAATAAGAATGTTAAGCTTCAACACCTAATCTGACAAGATCATCTGTTGAAAAAACAGAATTTATGAATTTGGGATTTTTAATTTTTAACTTTATTGAACTATGGTTGATTTACAATGTTTTGTTTCAGGCATATAACAAGGTGATTCATATATATATATATATATATATATATATATACACTCATTGTGTTTTAGATTCTTTTTTTATATAGGCTATCACAGAACATAGAGTCCCCTGTGCCACACAGTAGGACCTTGCTTTTTGTCTATCTTACATATACTGGTATGTGTATATTCATTCAAATCTCCTGACTTATCCCTCCAACTACATTTTCTCTCTATTAAGTTTGTTTTTGATATTGATAGGTTTGTTTGTTTTGTAAATAAGCTCATTTCTTTTATTTACTAGATTCTACAGATGAATGATACCATACGATATTTGTCTTTCTCTGATTTAGTTCTCTTAGTGTGGTCATCTCTGGATCCGTCTATGTTGCTCTAAATGGCTTTATTTCATTCTTTTCATGGTTGAATAACATTCCATTTTATGTCTGTGCCACATCTTTATCATTTCTCTGCCCATGAGGTTGCTTTCATGTCTTGGCTACTGTAAGTAGTGCTGCAATGAACACTGAGGTGCACGTATCCTTTCGGATTATGGTTTTCTCTAGATATATGCCCAGCAGTAGGATTGCTGGGTTATACTGTGGTTCTATTTCTAGTTTTTTAAGGAACTTCCACACTGTTCTTCATGGTAGTTGTACCAATTTACGTCACCACCAACAGTGTAAGGAGTTTTTTTTCTCCACATCCTCTCCTGCATTTATCATTTATAGACTTTTTTGATGATGGCCATTCTGACTGATGTGAGGTGATACTTCATTGCAATTTTGATTTGCATTTACCTGATAATCAGTCATGTTGAACATCTTTTCATATGCCTCTTGGCTATTTGTATCTCTTCATGGAGAAATGTCTATTTATGTCCTCTCTTTTTTTTTTTTTATTGTTTTTTGTTTTTGACATAAAACTGTTGGTGTATTTTGGAGATCAGTCCCATGCTGATTGCTTTGTTTGCAAGTATTTTCTCCCATCCTGTGGGTTGTCCTTTCTTCTTGCTTACAGTTTTTTCTGCTGTGCAAAAGCATTTGAGTTCCATTAGGTCCCATTTATTTATTTTTGCTTTTATTTTCATTACTCTAGGAGACAGATCAAGAAAGATATCATTGCAATGTATGTCAAAGTGAGTTCTTCCTATATTTTCCTCTAAGAGATTCACAGTGTCCAACTTTAAACTTAGGTCTTTTATCCATTTTGAGTTTATTTTTGTATATGGTGTTTGATAATGCTCTAATTTCATTCTTTTATATGTATCTGTCCAGTTTTTCAAGCACTGCTTATTGAAGAGACTGTCTTTCTACATTGTATAAAGAATTTATGGATTTTGGAAGTGGGCAGGGCTTCTTATGTAGTAAAAAAAAAAAAAAACACCCACATTTAGAGGAGACATAAGATGCAGGTTTGATCCCCGGGTTAGGAAGACTCCCTAGAGAAGGAAATAACAACCACTCCAGTATTCTTGCCTGGGGAATCCCATGGATGGAGGAGCCTGGCGGGCTACAGTCCATAGTTTCGCACAGAGTAGGATATGCCTGAAGCAACTAAGCACACAGCACACATGGATGGAGAATGGACATTTAGCCACATGTATGTTTCCTATCTGCTTGACTGATGTAGTATAAAAATCAGGAAGCCCCAAAACAACAAGATTTCTCAGAAAGCATTTCACAACCAGCATTAAACATTTACCTATGACTTGAAAGTCAAAAGGTATCACAGCATGAGGGAAATGGACATTATCTGGAAACTGTATATAGATTGATACCCTTTTGAAGGAGCATCCTGGGTGTATGTTTGCTCCTGGCTTGTGATACAGGAATCATTAATAATCTTTATGTTGATTAAGATCCGTGTTTCACTGTGTGTGCTTTAATGCCTCAACTTATCTCATTGAGGCATTAAAATATAAATCTCCCATTAATCAATAAAATCAAAAAGAATCCACAAAAATGAAAAATATTAAGACTATTTCAAAAACAAGTACACATTTGAATAAATGCTCATTCTTTTTTAACAAATACAATACAAATTGTGCTAAGTATGGACCAAAAAAATCAGTGGGCTTTAATTTTTCAAACATTGATCAGAGTATGATGAAAAACAATGACAACGTATAGCAGAAAACACATAATAACATTTTTGTAATTTTAAAAAGCATTAGAATAGGCAAAAAACAGATGGGATATTGCATAAGGAAGCACACATAAAGCCAAACTCTTAAGAAAGGCAAGAGGATAGCAGATAGAGTGTATGGAATAGTGATAATTTCTGAATGACTATATGGGCACAGAATGCCACACAGTTCTTTGGCTTGGTTTATGAGTTCAGAATTTTGGACATTTTATTCTTCTCCCTTACATTTATATTTTATACATTATATATATATATATAAGCATTTATTTAGCTTATAGATATGTTCTAAATTACATTTTGAATAAATCTAGAAGTGACTTTCTTCAGGTAAGATTACCAGAGGGTATTTGACAAATTTAGCATTTAATTTTTAAATAAACCACTTTTCTTCCTGCTCCTATGTAACTGTTTTATTTTGGGGTATATAATTCCAGGACAAGATAGTTTTTATTTTCAAGAAATATTTTTTGTTCTTGCACAATGTATGGAATAAATGTCAAACTTTTCACTTTTTTACAACTCTCACAGAAAATATTTCTGACAAGTCTGAAAAAGTGTTTTTCTTTTCCTTGTAGCTATAACTAAGCATTTTCAAGTCATCAAGCATACTATTCTAATATGTCAGCTCAGCATAACTGTACAAAAGTACCATAATATAATTTTAAGATGTTCACTGTATTGTTTAATGGGTAGAATATATATATAGTTACCTGCAAAATGTATATCTACATGACAATTGTCTGAAAAAACTATTAGATTTAAATAACATTTAACTCTGATGTGCTAGACGGTAAAAATGAATGTTGAAATAAAAGAAAATATTTATACTAACATTTATATTTATACTAAAATTTAAATTATTCTTATGATTAACCGTAGTTAAAACTGATTTTTCTACAAATTAAAAAAAAATAATTCCTGTGTGTAGAAATAATTATATATACATACATATATGTTTAATATTAAAACAAAATTTCTAATTAGAATTTAAGCATACCATTTCATAGCAATGTGGACATTTTTACAGAATGTTTTCAATAGACATTTGTCTAGAGATAAGTGATTTTTCATTACCATTTGCTAAATGAGATATTTTATAATTTTTATAGTCATAGATTTGACTTCAGATTTTTCTCTGTGGTTGATTGAACTTCTGAGTCACAAATCTTGTCTCATCACTGAACATTTTCTTTGACCATTACAACATCAAATATTAACTTTGGAAGTTTCTACAAAGAAATTTTCCAAGTGTATTTTTCTTCTCCTGCTTTTATTTGGCTCTCTATTTTTATTGGCTTTCTACTCATAAAATATCATTTGATTATTTGTTGATCAGTTTGATTCAGTGACTGATTACATTAATTCAAAACTCCCAAGTTAAATCTTCCTTAATATCCCTTGAATAGATTCTTTTAAACAGAACCCCTTTTATAGTCATCTTTCTGTATCTGTGACAGGGGTGGTTGTGAATGGGGCAACTCAGGTGTCCACCGTCACTAGAGTGATTAATTAAAGCCAGGGACATACCCACTGTGAGATGCTAAATTTAGTGGCTAGAAGTATCAGATACATAGTAAGACGCATTGATAGATTTCATAAATTTTGTTGAGCAAAAACTACAGTACTCATCAAGGACAGAATTTCAATGATACACATCAAGTTCATTACATCAGTCACCCCTGGAGAGTACATAGCTAGAAATGGAGAAGGATGATAAGAAAGTCCAACCAATCAAGCAGAAGGGCTTTGCACAGAGTGGAAGAGAGGAAGGGAAGTTAGGACAGAGCACTACCTTCTGGAAGGTGTAAAATGTCTAAAATTAGAATATGGTTTTTCTCCTAGCTGAGAGTTTTACAGGACTATTTCAGTGTCCATGACAAAGTATGAGAGAATTTAGCTATATTTTGTTGAGCTCATTGAGCTTAGCTTGTAAGCAATTTTTGCTGTTTTTTCAACACGTAAGAAATTGCTTGCATTCTGTGTCTTGGCATATGCCCGCCTCTCTGTGCTGTTCTCTGACATGAATCGGTCACCTTCTCAGTAAAGACTGTGCTATCTAAAACCGAGCTTAACTTGAACACAGTTTTTTGTTCATAGAAACAGATTGTGAAAAGGTGAAAACAAGAATCAAGAAACCTAAGGTTCTTTATGGTCACCTCCACACTGTCAGTCACTCATAAACAACAGAATGTGGTTTAGAAACTATGTCCACGTCCCGGAGGCAACTTGTCCAGCAAATGCTTCAGTTTAGTTCAATTCGGTTGCTCAGTCATGTCTGACTCTTTGCGACCCCATGAATTGCACCACGCCAGGCCTCCCTGTCCATCACTAACTCCCAAAGTTCACTCAAACTCACATTGATCAAGTTGGTGATGCCATCCAGCCATCTCATCCTCTGTCCTCCCCTTTTCCTCCAGTGCCCAATGCCTCCCAGCATCAGAATCTTTTCCAATGAGTCAACCCTTCGCATGAGGTGGCCAAAGTACTGGAGTTTCAGCTTTAGCATCATTCCTTCCAAAGAACACCCAGGACCAACTCCCTTAGAATGGACTGGTTGGATCTCCTTGCAGTCCATAGGACTCTCAAGAGTCTTCTCCAACACCACAGCTCAAAAGCATCAATTCTTTAGCACTCAGCTTTCTTCACAGTCCAACTCTCACATCTGACCACTGGAAAAACCATAGCCTTGACTAGACGGACCTTTGTTGGCAAAGTAATGTCTCTGCTTTTGAATATGCTATCTAGGTTGGTCATAACTTTCTTCCAAGGAGTAAGTGTCTTTTCATTTCATGGCTGCAGTCACCATCTGCAGTGATTTTGGAGCCCCCCCCCAAAATCTGACACTGTTTCCACTGTTTCCTCATCTGTTTCCCATGAAGTGATTAGCCTCTCAATATTGACAGAGCCTCCTCAAACCATGTATATAGTTTGGAGTGGTGGTCTTCAATTTCACACAGGGGGTAAACTGGAGAGAAACTTCAGTCAAAGTACTTTGCTTTAAGTATTAACACAGAAGAACAAACAAGCAAGTGCTGTTATTAAATTTTAATTAATTGAATAAATAAACAAATATGGACTAGGTACTTCAAGAAGGGCTGGAATACAGAATTGGATAAAAATGACTTTTCATCCTCCTTGAGCTTATATTATAAAGGAATATGAAGGTAATAAGCAACTGATGAGCAAACATTTATGGAATATTAGTGGTGAGACCTAACAAAACAGAATTAATAGACTGGGCACTATGGAAATTTTAAACAGTACAGTCTTCACTGAGAAGTTGGGGCTTCCCAGGTGGCTCAATGGTAAAGAACCGACCTGCCTATGCAGGAGACACAGGCTTGATCTCTGGGTCAGGAAGATCCCCTGGAGAAGGAAATGGCAACCCACTCCAGTATTCGTGCCTGGAATATCCCATGGACAGAGGAGCCTGGTGTGGGCTACAGTCCATGGGGTGCAGAGTTGGAAAGGACCAAAGCGACTGAACAGAAATGTACTGAGAAGGTAATTGGTTCATAGAACTCGGTAATGTTAACGAACATCGCAGGCGGGAGGAACAGATGCTAAAACACGGCGTGCAAAAATTTCTTACGTGTTGGAAAAAACAAAGCAACAGATGAGTTAGGAGAAAATTACTTTCCCAGAGTAAACCAAAAGAGAAAAACAACCACAATAAGCATAGACCTGGAAAGTAATGTAGTCATATTAATAACTTAGGCTTATCCTTTTCTAGGGCTTCCCTCATAGCTCAATTGGTAAAGAACCTGCCTGCAATGCAGGAGACCCTGGTTCCCTTCGTGGGTCGGCAAGATCCGCTGGAGAAGGGATAGGCTACCCACTTCAGTATTCTGGCCTGGAGAATTCCATGGATTGTATGGAAAGAGTTGAACAGAACTGAGCGAATTTCACTTTCACCCTTTTCTCAGTAAATGTAGGAGTGTATTTGAACCAGGAAATAACATGTTTGACCTGATTTTGACATGATCGCCTCGACAACTCCTGAGAAATAAGATTGACCATTCTAAAAATGGAAAGTATTATTTTTAGAGGCTGGTAACTTTTAACTGACCTACAACTCTCAGACTTTTAAATATTACACAGTAAACATTTTTCTGTGAAGTATTTTTGCTGGAGGATCTAGCCAGAAGTTGCCCTTTCTAAAGCTAAGAAATCTCTGGTTTATTTTGGATGCGATCCTACTTTTTACTTTAGATGAGACAGTTGTCTGGTTCCACCTTCTTGAGTTTAAGTTAAAACTCTCTTCAGTAACTCCTTTAGGAAAGCATCCATCCATTTCCTGTAAGAATATCTTAATACATACTATGTATGAGGTTCTGGATTTCCCTGGTGGTACAGGGGTAAAGAGTCTGCCTGCCAATGCAGGACTGTCTATGGTGCCATGGAAAAGTACTCAAACCTGGAACAAAATGAAAGCCTTTGGGCTGGTAATAGTAAGAGTCCTATTCCCGTAAATTTTTTTTCATATAACAGAGCAAAAATGACCAATGATGTTAAATACTTAGATTCAGAAAGTTTGTTGATAAAAGCACACTTTAGCAATCATTCAAAACTAGATACAAAGAAAGGTACATCAATCATATTAAAAATTTTCTCACCAGCTTAGAGCACAGAGCCAATTCCTCCAGAGGGGCCCATGATTTCATTGCAGACTTCAGATTTGAAAGAGGAAGATGTTCACTAATGTAAGCACTCAGTTAATTGTACGGCAGGGGAACTGGTGAGCTAATTTTAGTTTTCACAACCATATGTACTTTTTCTTCTTAAAACTGTGGTTTCTATTTTACTTTTCAGCTATATTGCAATGTAGTTTTACAAACAGGGGAAGAAAAAACTACACCAAATAATTTCCTTTAAGCATTCCCTGAAGTATTTAGAGCTCTGAGTCATTTTAGCCATTTTAGCTGTAACTCTAAGAATATATTTTACAGGGCTACACTAAATATTTTATCCCTGGTAAAACAGCAATGGGAAGTACAAAATGTATGTTTCCCCTGACTATAAACAAAAGATCATTTTCCATAAACCTTTTGACTTCTTTATTCAATAATTTTCCTAGACACGTCTCAGAGTTCAATATTTTATAGCATCTTTGTACTTGAGAGATTGACTGTCCTAACAATAACTCACTGATTTTATGACTGCAAATAAAGGAATGATTTAAATGACAAAACACTCTTAAACATTTTTTTTAATTTCTCCATCTTACCCCATAAAATATCCCTAGGTGTTAAAATAATTAACACCATAAAATTGTAAAATGTTCCTTGATTCAAATTTAGAATAGTCAAGTCCTGATTCTAAAAATTACATCTTAGTAGTGATTGACATTATTGCCTATCGCTAATTGCTTAGTAAATTGCTGTTATTCACAGTAAAATGTATTTCCATTTACCATCTTCAGCAACTTTTAAATTCTACATAGTGGGTAATTTTGCTTGTTTATTCTCACCAGTTTGCAGAGTCAGCAGCATACAAGATAGAGAATACAGGTGAACATATTTCTTTTAACTACTTCATGTATGCATGTCCAGGTCAGCTAATCTTTCAATCCATAAATATACTTTACTATATGCCTCAAATCATCTTTATAATCACCATGTTTCAGATAGAGGAAGCTCACAGAAATCTTCCTTATATTTTTACACTTTTATTGACTTAATAAACATGTTTTGCAGATTGGTTTCAGGTAAACAAAAAAGTGGCTTTAGTCAATTAGGACCTGATTTTAGTCTGAGAGAAATAAGAAGCAAATGGGGGTGTTTTGAGCAGGAAAGTGATGAGACCTTACTTCCATTTTAGAAGAATTTCTCTGATTCTTATTAAGGAGCTCCTGGAATGAAAAGCCACTTATCAACTAACATAAGTGGCCATGATGGAATTTTTCAGAAGTGATGACATTCTGAAATAGTTTGGAGACAGAGACCAGGATTTTTTGCTGGCTTAGTGCTAGAGTGAAAGAAAAAAGGGCTTCTTTGGTGGATCAAGCAGTAAAGAATCTACCTCTAATACAGCAGACCCAGGTTTGATCTCTGGGTTGGGATGATCCCCTGGAGAAGGGAAAAGAAAAAGGAAAGGTAAGGATAATTCCAAAATATCTTCCCAGAACAAATGGAAGAATAAATTTACCATATAAACAAAGGGTAAGGTTGACAGTGAGGAAGGGATAGCCATTAATGAAGACTTTTATCTTCTTTATGCAAAATTTGAAATATTTCTATGATCTTCAATTGCAGAAGTCCTAAAAACATCTAGTGTTAAGAATTCAGTCAGGACTGAGGATCAAAATGTGAAAATCATTACATACAAGAAAGACTGTGTCCTGTACATTCACCCCCAAAGCATCACTCAAAATTTTTTATGATCAATTAACCATCATTTGTCTCTCTACCCATCAGCCACATGAAGGGACGAAAACTACCATCACTTTACTTAATGTCCGTGCAATTTCTGATTTAAAATAACAAGAAATGTTGTGTAAATAAAGCCCAGAGATAAATCCACCTATGTCCATAGGTGTCCACCTATGTCCATAGGTGTCCACCTATGGACACCTTATCTTCGACAAAGGAGGCAAGAATATAAAATGGATTAAAGACAATCTCTTTAACAAGTGGTGCTGGGAAAACTGGTCCACCACTTGTAAAAGAATGAAACTAGAACACTTTCTCTCTTCATTCACAAAAATAAACTCAAAATGGATTAAAGATCTAAACATAAGACCAGAAACTATAAAACTCCTAGAGGAGAACATAGGCAAAACACTCTCTGACATAAATCAAAGCAGGATCCTCTATGACCCACCTCCCAGAATACTGGAAATAAAAGCAAAAATAAACAAATGGGACCTAATTAAAATTAAAAGTTTCTGCACAACAAAGGAAACTATAAGCAAGATGAAAAGACAGCCTTCAGAATGGGAGAAAATAATAGCAAATGAAGCAACTGACAAACAACTAATCTCAAAAATATACAAGCAACTCCTGCAGCTCAATTCCAGAAAAAATAAATGACCCCATTAAAAAATGGGCCAAAGAACTAAATAGACATTGCTCCAAAGGAGACATATAGATGGCTAACAAACACATGAAAAGATGCTCAACATCACTCATTATCAGAGAAATGCAAATCAAAGCCACAATGAGGTACCATTTTACATCAGTCAGAATGGCTGCGATCCA
This sequence comes from Neotragus moschatus, assembly GCA_006410615.1. NCBI lineage: Eukaryota > Metazoa > Chordata > Mammalia > Artiodactyla > Bovidae > Neotragus > Neotragus moschatus. The sequence continues at coordinate 716,103 of SJYA01002872.1, forward strand.
AAAGTCTACAAGCAAAAAATGCTGGAGAGGGTGTGGAGAAAAGGGAACCCTCTTACACTGTTGGTGGGAATGCAAACTAGTACAGCCACTATGGAGAACAGTGTGGAGATTCCTTAAAAAACTAGAAATAGAAATGCCTTATGACCCAGCAATCCCACTGCTGGGCATACACACTGAGGAAACCAGAACTGAAAGAGACACGTGTACCCCCGCAGCACTGTTTATAATAGCCAGGACATGGAAGCAACCTAGATGTCCATCAGCAGATGAATGGATAAGAAAGCATTGGTACATATACACAATGGAGTATTACTCAGCCATTAAAAATAATAGATTGAATCAGTTCTAATGAGGTGGATGAAACTGGAGCCTATTATACAGAGTGAAGTAAGCCAGAAAGAAAAACACCAATAGAGTATACTAACGCATATATATGGAATTTACAAAGATGGTAATGATAACCCTGTATGTGAGACAGCAAAAGAGACACAGATGTAAAGAACAGGCTCTTGGACTCTGTGAGAGAGGGAGAAGGTGTGATGATTTGGAAGAATGGCTTTGAAACATGTATACTATCATGTAAGAAACAAATTGCTAGTCTAGGTTCGATACAGGATACAGGATGCTTAGGGCTGGTGCACTGGGATGACCGAGAGAAATGATATGGGGAGGGTGGTGGGAGGGGGGGTTCAGGGTTGGCAACTCATGTACACTTGTGGCAGTTCATGTCAATGTATGGCAAAACTAATACAGTATTGTAAAGTAAAAAAAATAAAAGTCACACTCAGAGACAAAAATAAATAAATAGCCTTTGTATTGTATTGGAGATCTGCTTAGAGAGCTTAGGTCTTTTTCTAAAAATTTGTCCCACAAAATGCATAACTAGATTCTCGAACGTATTTGGTGACCCTCATATGATAAAGGCTCACAATTCCCTAGTTATAACTTTATATAAGAACGTGTGGAGTATTTCCAAAATATCCATACCATCCGAAATAAGACATGCCTTAGATTTAGGCCAAAGTAAGCACTCACATCGGAGAAGGAAATGGCACCCTACTCCAGTACTCTTGCCTGGAAAATCCCATGGACGGAGGAGCCTGGAAGGCTGCAGTCCACAGGGTCGCTGAGAGTTGGACACGACTGAGCGACTTCACTTCACTTTTCACTTTCCACTTTTATGCATTGGAGAAGGAAATGGCAACCTACTCCAGTGTTCTTGCCTAGAGAATCCCAGGGATGGGAGAGCCTGGTGGGCTGCCATCTATGGGGTCGCACAGAGTCAGACAGGACTGAAGCGACTTAGCAGCAGCAGCAGCAGCAGCAAGCACTCACATCGGAGAAGGCAGTGGCACCCCACTCCAGTACTCATGCCTGGAAAATCCCATGGACAGAGGAGCCTGGTGGGCTGCAGTCCACGGGGTCGCTAAGAGTCGGACACGATTGAGCGACTTCACTTTCACTTTTCACTTTCCTGCTTTGGAGAAGGAAATGGAAACGCACTTCATTGTTCTTGCCTGGAGAATCCCAGGGACGGGGGTGCCTGGTGGGCTGCCCTCTATGGGGTCGCACAGAGTTGGCACGACTGAAGTGTCTTAGCAGCAAGCACTCACATCTAACATGATATCATCAGCTACAACCATAAAAGATTTATTTGTCCTATTTGATAATTTTCTGATTGTTGAATTTGTGATGTTTTAATACATGTATTTTCTTCATACTTGAGGCTCCTGTTCCTTCTCAAAGAAAAGTAAAAACTAAAACTATTTCTGAACCTAAAATAAAATAATAAGAGATGCTGTCTAAATATTTGTTTCTGATCTTTGCAGTCCAGTGTAACATGCATACAGCCACCACGTTTATCTTTTGAAAATAGACATTTGACCATGTCAGATCTGACCTTTCTTTAGTTTTTCACTGTGTTTGGGTAAAATTTGAAGTCTTTAGAAATTCAAAATGCTGTTCAGCCTGAATGTACATTTTTACATTTTAAAATGGTATTTCTCATGCTCAGAATCCACTTTGTACCAAGCAGACCTGATAAAGAATCGTGATATCAGAGATGTTTACAAGTTTTTGGTGATACTGATGAGTGGTCAGATAGAAACCCAAGGTCTTAGGATCCCATAAAAAGCTTTTGGTAATCATGTCATCATCCTATAGACCTCATAAATCATTAATTCCTCCCTCAAGCACTTCTCTTTCCTGACTTTGACAAGCTTCTTTAGCCAGGTTTCCTGTTTCCTAGAAAAAAAATTTTTTTTATTGTTTTACTATTTTCTCCACTTTCTTTCCTATCAGGGCTCATCTATTCCCAATCCTTTCTCTAGTCTTCCCCAGAGGATTCCAGCTAGCCCCTAATCCACCACCATCTATTGTACCCCACCAGGCTCCTCAGTCCATGAGATTTTCCAGCCTAAATACTAGTGTGAGTTGTGATGTCCTTCTCTGGAGGAACTTCCTGTCCCAGGGATCAAACCCAGGTCTCCTCAGTGTAGCCAGATTATTTACCACTAAGCCACCTGGGAAAGCCCTAATCCACCGCTGACCTACAGTAGGCATTTTTTTTTTCATGTGCATTCAAGTTCTTGGATGATCACAGCATTTTTCTTATTCCCTTTAGTATACAGGACAATAGTATAAACCTAGAAGGTGCCTGAATCAGATAGAATAAGATCTCCTTTCCTGAGATGTACACATCCCAGTCTTTGAAACCCTAGAATGTTCATCTTATATGGCCAAGGGCATGTTTCAGATGTGATTACATTACGGAATTTGGAAGAGCAGCCCACATTATCCACATGTGTCCAATAGACTGAGAAGCCTTATTACAGAAGAGAGCCAAGAGGTCAGAATCAGAATTAGACGTGATAAAAAGAGGAGAGGATAGAGTGATAGGAGTTTGCGGGCCAGGAAGCAACAAATGGAGGAGTCTGTACAAGGTGAAAAAGGCAAGGATTTCCTTTAAGAACCTCCAGAAGGAGCCAGCCTTGTAAATATCTTGACTTTCTTCTACAACAACGATTTTGGACTTCTGACCTCTAGAACTCTAAGATAAATTGCTGCTTTTTTTAAACTATTAAATTTGTAGTAATTTGATACACAAGCTATAGGAAATGAATACAGAGGTCAAAACATTTATGGGGCTGGTTGATTTTTTACTAATAAAATTGATTTCCGTTAGATGTGCTATTAATATATATCATTACACCATACACAATATTTAGAAAACAATTACAGTTATACCTACAAGCTCAGTTTCCTGGCATCTGAATTAGTTCACATATACATCTGTATGATTGATGCTCAATCTTAATAACTGTCATAATGAACCTTACGTAAAGGCAGTGCCATGCCCTCCCTGTTACTGTTGATCTTCATATTCACAAGGCTTCATCTTTGGCTTTCAGGCACCTGGCACTAAAATTCAAGCTTAATTTCTACTTGCCTCTTCCCTTTGATCTTCTGTTGTGCCCTAACCTGACTTTCTTTGGACCTATTTCTTCTGAGAGTAATTGTGTACCATAAGATAATCTTAAAATGTAGGATCTGTGCAAAACCAATAAAGAGAAAATACAGTCAGTGTTGCTAAGTGAAATAAGATTCAGAAATCCTTTGGATGGAGGCCAAGTTGACTCAACAATAGCGAAGAAATGACCTATGAATCTAGATTCAGCTATATTGAATTCTGAAAAGCTGTGAATCTGTGACAGCTTAATTTTTATTTACTATGGATTTTCCTGAAAAAAAAATTATAAGTTCACTAAGGTAAAATGTTATGGAAGAATTCACACGAGCCTCAAAAGTGAGTCTCGAATGCACAGAAGGAAATATCTATAAAATTTATTATCTATCACTTACCTATGTCTTCAAACCTCTGCAGGACTATTCAATCTGCTGTTACACACATACAATTTCCATAGTACTGGAATGGCAATAAATACTGCAGGAAAAATCTGTTTTCTCACCAACTCATTGAGCTCCTTTCATGATTTATGTTCAACTTGGAGCCCACCAAGGAATGGTGATAATAAAAATCTAGCCCAGAGTAATAGAGCTGCTGGGCCAGGGTTTCCTTCACACGCCTCTCTGCAGGAAGAATATGAGACTTGCTGAGTAAAAATCTGGAATGAGATTTTTCTTGACATCTCTCCATTGTATCTTTCAAATATTTACAATTTTGGAGCTGTTGGAAGAACATCTCTTCCTAGGAGATTATTAGTTCATTCCTGGATCCCTTAATGATTTGCTGCATAATTTTTCACTTTTTTTTAATGGTCATGACATAAGCTAGTATTTTGCATCTTATTCTAGTCCATGCTTCATGCTTGAGCAAAATGTCTGAGATTCCTTAGACCTGACATATTCACAGATATCACACATAACTATCATGCTTTTATTGAAATGAGGACAAAACACAGTGCTTTAAATACATTCACACAGATATGTGTTCCTTTTCATGCACAAATTCTTACTTAATGTAATTGTTTCTAAATTGTTGCCAATGTGCTATTTTGTCCTTATCCTTTACAACTACTGGGAGCTTATCCAGTCAACTTAATTGCTGTGGAGTCTACCATTGTCACCTTCTCTAACCCTGCAATTAATGCAAAAAATGTGTGAAAAGCTTTCTTAGGTTGTCACACTCACGCTCACATACATATATACACACTTATAAAACAAAATCAGCCTCTGTCAAATGTAAATGAAGGTAAAAGCATGTCAATAGTTTTATAGTATCTCTGAACACATACCAAACTTTTAATAGCTAAGTGTTTTCACCAGTTTAATAAGTTTCTTCACTCTACGTGGATAATATTCCCAATACCACAGTATGGTTTCTATTTAACATTAGGAAAAGGGAAATTTAATACATAAAAAGGACAGAGTTCTAAGCATTAGAAGAGGATGCTTAAGAACACTTTTCATTTTCCATCTATTATTCTGTGGCATATAACAGTTTATTGCTTGCAAATTGCCTTTATGATACAGATATCTGGAAACAAAGTGTGTGTGTCCCCTCTACTAAAGAGAGGGCTGAATGTTTTGTTTTGCATCTACAATAAAAACATTTTGCCTTACAAGCAGCAGATGATATATAGTTAAACTAAAACTTGGAGGGAAAGTGAGAAACAAAATATTAACAGTGCTTTCAGACAGAAAATATTTTCAAATCAGTACTCAGGTAAAACACAGAAAAATACACTGATTGTAAAACAAAAGTCAATATTTTGATTAAATGTAGAAATAAAATTTAATCTCCTTTCTGAAATATATAAGAACATAAGCATGAAAAGGTAAATGGTGAAAAGCAACACAAAATCACTGATGGTCACCAATAATTGGGGGAAGCCAAAACTTCATGCATATATTTTAAAAGTAATTAGTTCCTGCCTGATACAAGATACCATTCCATGCACTTGTATTGTTTCATTTAACCTTCAAAACATCCTTGAAGGATGAAGGACTGCTATCATTATTTTGATTTTACCTAAGTCACCTGAAGCACAGAGAACTTAAGTAATTGACTAGGAGTTAAAATTGTACCCAAACCCAGTGAATAAAGAAAGGTTTAATTCTAGCAGACACTGCTGCTGCTGCTAAGTCGCTTCAGTCGTGTCTGACTCTTTGCAACCCCATAGACGGCAGCTCACCAGGCTCCCCCGTCCCTGGGATTCTCCAGGCAAGGACACCGNGAGAACTTAAGTAATTGACTAGGAGTTAAAATTGTACCCAAACCCAGTGAATAAAGAAAGGTTTAATTCTAGCAGACACTGCTGCTGCTGCTAAGTCGCTTCAGTCGTGTCTGACTCTTTGCAACCCCATAGACGGCAGCTCACCAGGCTCCCCCGTCCCTGGGATTCTCCAGGCAAGGACACCGGAGTGGGTTGCCATTTCCTTCAATGCATGAAAGTGAAAAGTGAAAGTGAAGTCGCTCAGTCGTGTCCGACTCTTAGCGACCCCATGGACTGCAGCCCACCAGGCTCCTCCGTCCATGGGATTTTCCAGGCAAAAGTACTGGAGTGGGGTGCCATTGCCTTCTCCCACTAAACTATACTTTAAATCACTGAATGCCACCAGGGGTGGGGGTTGCAGATAGAATGTAGACATTCACTCATTTATTTTGTGATAGTTTCATATGAGATGTTACTGTGAGTTGAGGATTAAATAACTGTTTTATTTAAGAAATACTGCAGATAAAATTGGCTGCAGATACGAAAACAGTTAATTTCTAACTTCCAAGAATATCAATGCTCAGAATTTAATTTGTCAATTTCTAGGTGGAATAGGATAAAATTAAAATACTTCTGAAGTGCGCAGCATATTTTTAAGCCTGAAATCTCTAATTTACAGGGAAAATGTTAACAGATATGTGGATGTAAATATTGACTATTTTTGTTTTATGAAAGATATTGCATTTAAAACCTATGTCAAATTTATAGGAGGCAAGAATCTTTTTTTTTTCCTTTATTTTTAAAATTTACTTTTAACTGGAGGATGATTGCTTTCACCATGTGGTGTCAGTTTCTGCCTTACACCAAGGTGAATCAACCATCAGTTTACACCCTCCTCTCTATCCATCCCTCCCCACCCACCCCTCTGGCTCATCACAAAGCCCAGGGCTGAGCCCGCTGTGCTGTACAGCAGCTTCCCAGCAGCAATCCACTGTGTAGGTGGTAATTTAGATATGTCAGTGCTAAGCTGTAGATGAAGGGTGTGTTGCTTATAATGTATGTATTAAAACTTTAACATGCTGATAAGCATAAGACAGAAAGCACGAACGAGAGGAGCAAATTTTAATGAAGTAAAAAAAAAAAAGAAGAAGAAATAAAGGATCGTAAGTGTTACTCAGAAAATAAGCAATTCAAAATAAGATAGGGTGTTAACCTGACCAGTAATCTGTACATACAGATTCAAATAAGATAAGGTACTAACCTGACCAGTAATCTGTAAAGTACAGATTCAAATAAGAACAAATTATCATTTCCACCTGCCAGATCTGGCCGGTGGAATAGAAGAGGAAGAAAGAGAACAATACAACTGTAGAAAAGAAAAAAAAATCACATAAATTGCTGATAAAAGTGTGGATAATTACCATGTTTTCTCAAGTAATCTGGCACAGTTTTATCAAATTATAAATTCATATGAACTTGCTTCATAAATCCTACAGTGGGGTCTATTTCCTGGAGATAAAATCACACATATGAGTGTATAAGACACAGTAGGTCTGGAAACATTTCAGGCTGGAGGCATGTTGAACAGGATACGAAAGGTTAATACACTAAATGCCTAATAATTTTTACCCAGAATTTCTACTTAATGGCACATAAAGTGGCTGGAATAAGCTGTGCAGATACTAGTAGAATTTAATGAAGGAAATGCAGACCATCTGTGAGAGTCAAAATCTTTTGGAAGCCTCTTTACTGAAAATACCAGCTGGTCATCTATAATCTAATGCAATATTAAATATTCAATAATTTTGAAAAGAGGATTATCACAATCAAAATTTTATAGTATAGAGTTATTCTTAAACTTCATAAGGTATTTACTTCAGTGAGAAATCAAAGGTTTCTTGGTTATCCTCCCCATTAGATAGCAAGGGCTACATTTGATTTATGAGGCAAAAATGTCATGCGTACCACACTATATCTTGGACTGTTTAATTATGTAATTGTGTTTTTAAAACACATTAATCTGTTATAGCATCTATATAGTCCTTTAAGATTTCCAAACTAATAATTTCACAGGTACCCAAATTAATCTGATGACTCTTTGATAAATGTATTAAGGAATTTTTATAAATAATGATTATTGGACATTGATTATGCACTTGGAATTGTAAATACTTTAAATATAGACAATTTAATCTTATCAATATGTCCTTGAAATATATGTCATCCTATTACTCCAGTTTTATAGAAGAGAGCAAAAAGTCACAGAGAATTTGGCCTGGTTGTCCAGCTACTAAGTATTATCATGGACTTTGAATCTAGGAAACTTGCTTCCCTATCTGAACATTTAAACTCTATACTACATTTTCTTCTTCACAAACCTAGCACTACCTAGTTAAGACTCATTTCAATAGATAACACTGCACACATCATTAAGAAACTTGAATAAATGTTTCAAAAATCTTGTCTAATACCCAATGGCCCAATAGTGGTGGTGTTTCATAATTTGGGTTGTTTAACAAAGAACTCATGATCAATCACATGGATTCAATCCATTTTCCACAATATTATACTAGAGTGATGTTGTTAAGAAAGATGCCAAAGATTTTCTAAGCCTTATTTGTGTATCCAAAGCGGAACTGAATAATATTGACAACATAGCATAGCTAGGAGGATTAAATGAACCGATGCACAAGGAAACACTTTTCTAAACATTTAATTTTCTAGTCAGGTTCCTTTGGTTGTTACCTAATGGCCTTTATCTATTTCAGGATCCCGTGCAGGACACCACGTTGCATTTATTTGCCATGTCTCTTGACTGGCAGTTTCTCAAATTCTTTTTGTTTTTGAAGACCTTGTCAGTTTTGAGAAGTAGTCAGGCATTTGGTAGAATGTACCTCAGTTAGAACTTATGTGATGTTTGTCTCATGTTTCGACTGACATCACGGAACTTGGGAAGACGACCAGTAAACCTTTCCCTTTGCTTCATACCAAGGGCACATGCATGCCATCAACATAGCTTAGCAGTGCTGCTATTAAACTTGATTACCTGACCAAGGTTTTTTGTGAGAAAACAAGGAAGTGCTTTCTAAGAATAGGTAAAATTATGTGCATGCTTCTCAGCCTTTTTAGAATAAGCATCCATCTCAAAAATATTAAAAAAAGAGCCCATGCATTAATATCGCCTTACCTATGATATATGATATAATCTTAGAAACTCAGAGTAAACTGCAAATTACCAAGTAAGGCAACCAATTTTGTCTTTTTACTACTACAATATTTGATGTTTATAATTAGTATGTTCACCTATTTTATAATGTCACTTTGATTAAAAATTTAATTATACGGAGATAACATCATCTGACCACTACAGTCATAGCCATTAGCTTGTCAGGGATTCTATGGTTGATTCATTTTATTTTGTAGCTGAAGAAGCCTCATGCTGAGCACAGACACATCTGACTGGCTCCCCATCCCTGCTGGAAGCTGCCTTTTCTGAGATCCTTAACTTTTATGACCTCAAAAGTAAGTGCTAATATTTTACAATTAATAGTGTAAAAGTAAAAGCGAAAATAGGATATATGATGAACAGTTTCATTTTAAACCATGGATTCCTTAATTCATTCAGATCTTTAGAACTGATTTGCTTGATCAGCCAACCACTGTCAACATGCAGGGAAATCTGAGCTTCTGCTGTAGGAATACTGAACATACACATTAGCAGTAGTATTTTTTTTTTTTTTAGTTTGTTTTGTTTTACAATACTGTATTTGTTTTGCTATACATAGACATGCGTCAGCCACGAGTGCACATAAGCTCCCAATCCCAACCCCCCCTCCCCCCTCCCACCCC